>JAJVSH010000145.1:0-99884 GCA_021460005.1 Tetramorium alpestre | reverse complement strand
ATATATGTACATATACATAAACCAGAACACAATCTTTGTGTCCGTAGCACTGTGATGAATATTTTGATAGACTATAAAAAGAAGAGTAATTATTATTATTACAGATTAATAACTATTTCTGAATAGCAGACACGTCATAGGTTTAATCGATTCTACTAATACGTCGTGCGAGGAAAATATAATCGTGCGTAATTTACTAACTAGCCGCAAGATAATACGCCCTTGATAATATACCTGTTTTGAAACAAACGCGTTTGACAATTCGCGTTTTCCTTTATTTTTCTAAAGATGCTCCACATAAAATCGCACGGAAGAATTATGCGAACGATTGGTAAGATCTTGTCTTTGATCTTTCACTTCACCAGCCAATATTTTATTCATTTATTGGTTTACAAGGATACTCGTATCGCGCGACTCGTCAACTCGTTCTTTTCTTTCTCTTTATGAGGTAATTAAACTGCTTAAATAAAGAAAAAAATGCAACGTACCTATAAACACAGTCTTTCTGCATAAAGTGATTTAATTATATGTATATATCAGTGATTATAATAAATTTAAAAGAAAATTTTTTATAAGCTTATTCAACATAAACTTTTATAAATTAAGATAATATATTATTAATGTTATCTTTTTATAAAATTAATAATACTAACGATATTAAATATTGCAATTTCTGCGATTTACAAAAATTACAATCTTTAAACATTTTTAATCTTTATAGAATTTTTTCAGATATGATTCTATTTTTTTATATTCACACAAAAAAATGAAGAAAAATTTATGTTATGAGTCTATATATACTGATTGGTAAATGTTATAGTTAATTTTAATCGAGTTGAGTTTCGCACAATTAAAGTATAAAAAATAAAAGAACAAGTTTGTATCGCATCGTTCGCATTTTTCTTGTCGTGAATTAGAGGAAGGCAGCTTTCATTCCTCAAAAAAATAAATTAACTTTGTAGGATATTGCGGTATATAAAAAGGTCGCTGTACCTATAAAGAGAGATTATTTTTAATTGTTATTTTTTAGCGGAGCAAGTGAATAATTCCTATACATAGCAATCAAAAGCATAATAACTGCACATTTAATTTCGGTTTTAAAAGAGAATCGAATTTCAATATTCGTGCTCCTTTCTTATTTTATATTTGCTTCAGCTTATTTTTTTTTTTTTTAGAAAAACGCCTTAGAAAATCGCCAATACGTTCCTTGCGATTTTAAATGTTCAATCAAATTTCATTTTCTTTTCTTCCAAGTATGCCGAAATCTTTCATGATATTTGAAATTTTTTAATACGGTATTTTAAATTTTTTATTTCTTTCTCAGAGGAACTTTTTATGATAAAAAAAATTTTTTTTTTGCGACATATAATTTACGCACATACGTTCGTATAATCAGTAAGAAAGGAAAAAATGGTGGTTTCTTTTCCACTTGGACAATTGTAAATTAACTCTTGCAATTATTTCCGATTGTAATGAATCATGAATTTGCGACAGTCGAATTATTTTCTGCATATTTCTTTTATCGAGGCTAAAAACATCATGTATTCCGATAGGCCGACGTGACGGTGAAAATTAAATTCGTGCACTTGTCCGCAACTCGCAAGTTGATTAGCTAGATACGCGTCTTTCGAACAATGAGAACGTTTCGAGACATTGTGTGTACAGAACGACAGCGAGAGCGAACGCGTCTCTTGTTTAACGAGAACGACTGTAACCGTTGTTAAATACAATTTTGTCGATGTTTTCTTTTTGAGAAATAAAGTAGAGTGTCGAGACGATAATTATTATGATAAATCGATCGTTGAAGTTTATTCGAGGGACAAATCCTAACCGTAGACGAAGTTACAAGTGGCAGAGTGTAGAGCATAGTGAATGGCAAGGATATGTAATATATATCACTGCCGTGTTTGTTGTATATAATTTACATAAGGTGGCGTAAAAAAAGCATCCTGATAGTCCTCGACGATAAGAGTTTGCGATAAAGTAACGACGGACGTTGTTGCACTTTAACAAAACAATGAACCAGCCCTTCGAATGCAATCCCATACAGCACAAAATCTGCAGTTATATTGTAGCAATATTGCTGCAAGATTATAATTTTGTTGCAACATTGCTGTAATGTAACCGCAAGTTTTGGGCTGTATGGGACATTTGTTGCTTTGAAAACCTTCATTATCATGACGTTGATCCAGGCCAAAATCTAAGCATCTTTTCTTGCGCCACTCAGTAAGACGAAGCGACCGCCTTGTGGCGATTGTAACCGATTTTAGCTGTATTTTTCTGGCTTGGTCGAGATCTTGTTAGCGACGTTTTACCGAGAAGTAAGCAAATACATCAAACGATATGTGCATGGGAGGAGATGGAGTGTATGAGACATCCCCTTATCCGGATACGGTTCCAATATTCCTTTCAGCTGATGTACGCTTCCTTCTTCATCCTCCATTCTAGATCAGATAGATTCTATCTGTGATATAAACGGAGTCGAATCGAGTTTAGAAACTTGGGTAAAAGGTAAAAGTTAGAGAAAGTATAGGCGATTGTCAAAGTCAAAATAAATCACGATATTATACATATATCGTGCCTCTCAATATTATATACACTACCGTTCAAAAGTTTAGAAGCATAAATGAAAATCGATGAAATAAAGAATTTCTGAGGAATTTGATTGGAAAAAGAAATATTTTCAACAAAATGACCGAAATATACAATAAATTCCTATTACAAGTGATTTCTTCAAACATCAATTAAAAGGTCATCAATTTTCTGCTTAATTAAACAGCATGACTGCTTCGAAACTTTTGAACGGTAGTGTATACATTTCACGTGCACCCGACTCACTCGACTGTGAAGGTAATTCATGTCCGCACGATTCGAATGGAAAAGCCCTCTCGCTTCGGAAAAGGATAGGCGAAGAAAAAAAATGGTAGGGATAAACGTACGGCGTAACAATGAATTTTCACGACAATGCTTTTTCCGGACGTGACAGCGCGTCTATGGAGCGCGATGGCGGTTTGTTTGGTTTTTTTTTCTGTCAAAATAGACGAAAACTGTGCTGTTTGCCGAGCGGGCGCCGCCGCAAGTTTCCGGCGGCCGCCGCCAGAGGTCGGGCGCATCGCGGCGAGAATCGAGAGGCGCGTCCGAGTGTCTCGCGGCCCGACATCGTGGCTTTCTCCGGAGCGCGACTAGGATTGTGCGAGAAGCCTGGCTGTAGGTGTTCGTCGCGCGAGTGCCTAGCTCCCATTATCCTCGCGCGTCTCATCGCGTTCCTCGCGAGCGCGCTGCACGTGAATCGACGCGGACGACAGGCAGGTCGCGGGGCAGGCCTGAGGTGTCCACGGAGGAGCCGTTCTCCGCGACAGCAGCAGCGTCATCGCCGTCAATCACACCGTCCCGCGACCGTCGCTCGCGTATTGCCCGTTGACGGGAATTGGGCGTGTGTCCGGCCGCGTCAGGACGAGAAGACAAGGCAGGATCCTGTGGGTGCGCGCGCGCGCGCATGCGAGGCAGACACGCACGCTGGGGCCTTTTGACGGATCTGTGACCGCTGCAATGGCGACGGCACCTGGCGACTCGCCTACTTTCTAAGCTCTATCGAGGTGAGAGGCTGATCGCGCGCTCACGCGCGCGCGCGCGCGCGCGTCCCGTCACCGCGTTCCTCCGCCAGGACCAGGACGTTGATAAGGGCGTCGCGCCAGGAGTCGCGGAGATCTCCGTTCGCCCGATAATCTGGAGCGGAGCGTGACAGGACGCGTGATTCTGCGATGCGGCAGGCGGCCCGCTGGAGCAGTCGTGCGTCGCCGTGCTCCCAGGGGAAGCCCGGGATACCCGGAGAATGCGCGGTTTTGCCCCGCCGCCGTTCCACGCGGATGTGATCTTCCCGGCACGGCCCGCTTCCTCCCGCGATAGCCAGCCGACGGTTCCGCCCGTTCCGTGCCTGTCCGCGCCGCTGTCCTCGGGACAACGACACAGCTGACGGATCCTGCTTCGTGCTTCAGGGTGCCGCCGCGGATGGACCCTCTCCCCTTCCCTTCCCCAGGTAACGAATCGCGTCAATGAGCTTGAATTAACGTGACGCGACGCCAGAGATACTCGTTCCTGTTTTATTCAAACGCCCACGTTGCTAGACAGTTGTGAGTTTAAACGGGTCCCCGGTCTGCGACTCAGACCCAGTGAGGAACCTGGTGCGCGTTAAATGCGAACGAGAGAAACGACGCCAGCGTGGACAACGGTAACGACGCGATCTGACGTGGTCTGACGTGGACTCGACGAGAGGATCGTAGAATCAACAGCCGAAACATGGGTAACTGCTTCAGCAGCCCGACGGACGTGGAGAAGGAGAAGCCGGACAGGATCGGCAATCCCAGCATAGAGGCGGTCGCGTCGCAGGTCAGCCCGGTGCCGACTCCGCCGCCGGATCCTATCAGACCGATCCCGCAGATCCCCGATTTGGATGTCGCGACAGCCAAGATATTCGTCGCCTTGTACGATTACGACGCTCGCACGGACGAGGACTTGAGCTTCAAGAAGGGCGAGCACCTGGAGATAATCAACGACACACAGGGGGACTGGTGGCTGGCCAAGAGTAAAAGGACCAGGCAGGAGGGCTACATTCCCAGCAATTACGTCGCCAAATTGAAGTCGATCGAGGCGGAGCCGTGAGTCTTATCTCATTTTGACTCTCCAGCTCTATAACTGAAGCCAGGATTCATGATAAAGGGTCTATTCTTTTTAGCCAAATTTCTTGCACCGGTTCGTCTTTCCTATTTTTCTCTTCAAATTGGAAAGAATGAACGATGCAAGAAGTTCGAGTGGAAAGAACGCACCTAAAATCATGCACGAGATATTAATAATTTATTATAGCCGGCAGGTAGAATTCCAGGTCGTTAGTCTGCGAAATAATATCGCGGAGATTGATTCGCAGCAAAGAACCTTAGTCGTTGATAGGTGGAAGGGCTGTATCTGTAAAAGCCATAACGCTAATTTGCTTTTACAGATGGTATTTCAGGAAGATTAAGCGAATTGAGGCCGAGAAAAAATTGCTCCTGCCGGAAAACGATCACGGCGCGTTTCTGATAAGAGACTCCGAGAGCCGGCACAATGATTACTCCCTTTCAGGTAACGTCATAGAACGATAATAGAAACTGCCGGTCGTGCTCGTAATGCCGACAGTGCGATAACAAATAAATGAATAATGATCGGGCGTGATCGCGCGCAGTAGCGTGCGATCCGTATGTAAAATTGCGAGGCCGTTAAAGCGCCAAAGTGGAATGTATATCGATGATTGTTGTAGTACGCGACGGCGATACGGTG
This sequence comes from Tetramorium alpestre, assembly GCA_021460005.1. NCBI lineage: Eukaryota > Metazoa > Arthropoda > Insecta > Hymenoptera > Formicidae > Tetramorium > Tetramorium alpestre. Next base: position 94,574 of record JAJVSH010000145.1, on the reverse strand, counting down.
AAGCATTACCGTATTCGTCAGTTGGACGAGGGTGGCTTTTTCATCGCCAGGCGAACCACGTTCAGAAATCTGCAGGATCTCGTGGAGCACTACAGCAAAGACGCGGACGGCCTGTGTGTTAATCTGTGCAAGCCTTGTGTGCAGGTAGGCTCCCTGAGTGACCGACACGATTCAACTTCTCAGTCTAATTAACAGTGACAATTAATAGGTAGATTTAATAATCGTTGTACTATCACTCGCTGCTGCTGATAATCGCGAATTATGAGAATCGACGAGAGGGAGTTTAGACAGAGATCCGTCTAAATAAAAATTCGTCGTATTATTTAACGCGTCGTATATAGTACGTCATAGTAGTGGCAAAGTTTCATTTATCGCTGAGTTAGGCAGATCTTTATCAATAATGATACGTACGACGGGGAGGGGGGGGGGGGATTTACGCATAAAGTTCACACAATGAATACGCATTTCGTTTATTTTCACGAATGAGGCAACTTTTAGCGAGATTTGTTGGCATTTAAATGCATTAAATAGATCTCAGTTGGAATGCGCCATGAAAAGGCGCGATTATAAATAATATTATCGAAATTTCTTTACAATTAGTTATATACACACACATGTATGTACCCACACAACAAATTGCAGCGGAAGTCTATTGAAGTCATATAGATGAATTGATTAATCGGCTTTATATTTACTTCCTACCGATATCGTATAATACTGTGTCTAAACTCCAACACTTTTGCAACGATGCGATCGATACGCTTGATACGCTTGATTATTCGCCCTAATTATGATAAGGGTAGCAATCTCGACCAACAATATATTATTACTATTATGCAATTATTATACAGAGTATATTATTATTGTTGCTAATACTAAGAGATTAATATTTTTTTATTATTACTTTTTTGTCATTTTTCTTATTATTACTTTTACTATTTCGTTACTGCTACTGCATAATACAGATCGTCGAGACATCGTTCTGGATACAGAACAACATTTACAACATATCAATTACACCGATTACATCGGCAATTTTCTGATTCAGTTTGTTTATTCTTGGAAAGTCGCGAGTAGGGAGATCGAGTAAACGAAATTTGACACAGCAAATGAGGTATATTTACGTCTACATTACATATTGAAGTGAAAAAGAAAGAGATATCAGTTTTTTAGAAGCATTGATAAGCACTTATTGCGAAGTTCGATGTCTGAATAGATTGTGTTTGTTTGTCTGTTTATTGCTTGCCCTACCTCCCGGTGGATTTTCTTGGTAAATTGAATGTCCTAATATACGCCATAACACGTTCTTTCGAATTTCCTTTCTTTTTCTCGACGTAAAACGCTTTTACATTTTATTATGTCTGGCCTGTACATACAGCACAAGCCCGTTCTATACGGGATTATGTTTCAGAAGCAGTAGATTGTCATTCACTTAGAGATATCTCGTATAACAGCTCTGTACATTCGATGTAATTTTTATATTTACAATTTATTCTCATACATCAATTTCATTTAGCATCGTAGACCTCGCGAGAGTAACAAATAGGTAAATATTGAGAACCGAGATTGGCAGCACACACAAGAAAATGACACTTTTCACCGCGAAAATATCGCTCTTGCTTGTGAATAACAATTTACGAATAACGATATGTGTGCAAATTCTTTTCATATATACATATATACATGTACGTACAAGTGTATATAAGTATTGACGCAAAAGCGAGAATCGGCATACGAGAATGTATATGTGTGCTCGAGATCAGTCAACATACAGGATGTCCTAAAAGCGTTCCTACATGTCTCATCCGTTATTCGAGAGGCGAACGAGCGTAAACGAGCGTATGTGCATGCTGTCCCGTTTAGATCACATACATATATATGTACGCGTGTATCGAGTATCTCTGAGACTCGCGGCATGTCTTTTTTTCTAGCTGCGACATATTTGAGACATTCTGCATATTGTACCGCTCATTATTTCATTTCTTCTCTTCGTCTTTCTCCTCGTTTCTCTAAAATGCATATCTGTTGGAACGATCTCGCGATCATGTTTATCATCTGGGATCATTATTATTGGGTTCTTACACTTGCATTGCAGGACACGGAGAAAAGTGGGTTTGTATTCGCGAACAGGGAAGTTAAGCACTAGCGCTCTTTTTTTTACAGTGTGCATAGAATATTATCTTTTATGCTTAGCTATAGAATTTTTTCTCATAAAGGAGACGAAACGAAGTATAGCTCGCCATTAATGCAGCCGATCAAACACCAACTCCTTCCCTGCACAAAATCAAGCCTCGCGTCTGTCCCTTTCCGACGACGGCTGATTCCGAGTCTGGCTTTGTTCAACAGGTGGAGAAACCCGTAACGGAGGGCCTTAGTCACCGTACGCGGGACCAATGGGAGATCGACCGTTCGTCACTGAAATTCCTCAGGAAATTGGGACAGGGCCAATTCGGCGAGGTATGGGAAGGTCTATGGAACAACACTACCCCGGTGGCAATAAAGACGCTCAAGCCAGGCACTATGGACCCGAAGGACTTCCTCGCCGAGGCGCAAATCATGAAAAAACTTCGACACGCCAAGCTTATTCAACTGTACGCTGTATGCACGATGGAGGAACCGATCTATATCATCACGGAATTGATGAGGAACGGCAGTCTACTGGAATATTTACAAGGTATGCAAGGTACGGTCTGACTGGCCCTTTTATCACCATTGTGTGATATGAAAAAAAAAGAGATAAAATTCAAACTTAATAATCACACTTGACAATCAAAGAATTTACAAAACAATTTCGTTCACAAAGATATTTGTCGGTATTTTCAATTTTAAAGAATTAACCGATATTTCTAATTATTATTTCTAATTTTATTTAAATTAAATTGTCAACACTTCTAACACTATTGCTCGGTAATATTCTTGCTAAGAATTTGAAAATTTAAGAGTTTTAGGCCAAAAAGTTGGAGTAAAACCATCTCTCTGCCACTCAAAAGAACAAATATATTTCTCAATCGGGTCTAACTGCATATTTTACTTGCTCATTAATTCTTCAAGCTGCCATCCCGAAATACTACTACAAAATCGATAAAGCTAATGTTTCTGCAGTCACGTCTTTTTACGTTACGATATCGTTATAGCAATTATGTATGATCTTTTAGGAAAAGGTAGAGGCCTAAAATTGCAACAACTGATCGACATGGCTGCGCAAATAGCCGCCGGTATGGCGTATTTAGAATCGCAGAATTACATTCATCGAGACTTGGCCGCTCGCAACGTACTCGTAGCAGATGGAAATGTCGTTAAAATCGCAGACTTCGGCTTGGCTAGGCTCATCAAAGAGGACGAGTACGAGGCTAGAATAGGGGCGCGCTTCCCTATCAAGTGGACTGCTCCCGAAGCCGCCAACTACAGCAAATTCAGTATTAAATCCGACGTATGGTCGTTTGGTATCCTCCTTACCGAATTGGTTACATATGGTAGAATACCTTATCCAGGTGAGATTTTGAAAAGAAAAATTATTCTATACTATTATTATATTCAACTCTTTATAATTTTTCGATTAAAGACGCATAAATATTTTTGTGCATGATGTCTACGATTAAATTGATATAATGTAAATGTATTCTCCTCCTTAGGTATGACAAATGCCGAGGTTCTTCATCAGGTGGAACATGGCTACAGAATGCCGTGTCCACCCAGCTGTCCCGACACGCTTTACAATATCATGCTGGAATGCTGGAATAAGGATCCTATGAAAAGACCGACCTTCGAGACCCTTCAGTGGAAACTTGAAGACTTCTTCACCATGGAAGGTTCCGAGTATAAGGAAGCGTCTGCATATTGAATAGAGGATTTCGAACTCTTCTTCCACATTGCTCCATTAAGAGGTACGATAACTGTACCGTCGTCATTACGTTGACGGCGATCGTTACGGTCTTCTTCATTGATCTATTTCTGACGCTAGTTTTCGCGGTACTTCTGGAAGGATGCCGCAGCTTTTATACTCGAAGAATCATGATCATTTTTCGAACGATCAGTAGATGCTAGCATAGTTTTATTTATCGGTAAAGTTTTCTTTCTGTCTTTCTTTTTTTTTTTACGTTCTCGTCATCGCACATTTTGTCTGCCATAAATCTCAAAGAATGATATTTGTACATTTTTATCTATATGACTTGACAAACGTACATTGGCATTTTGATAGCTTTACCAGAAGCAGCGACGAGGTTTTAGATATCGTTTTAGACCGCAGTAAGGATGTTGTACACGTAGACGTTAAATGGCCTTTGTAAAATCGTTTATAAGTGTCAGTTAGTGTGAAGTAAATCTCGATCATCAAGGTGATAATTCCGGGTGATGATGATGGTAATAGTAGCGATATGTAATATATTCGTGTACAATATAAGTTGTGCTTCCTGTATTACAATTCCCGTGTATACACTACGGTGTGACGGCGAGTCAAACACTTGATAAAGCCAAATTCGGCGACGTTAGAGCAAAACGACGGACCATAAATGCACAACTTTATCATTCCTTCTTTCTTCTTGCTCGAGCGTGACATGAATTAATTACAACATACTTCCGCGAGGCGGATACACGAAAGTCGTCGACGAAATGATTTCACGCGCGCGCCGTGTGCATGCATGTGCGAAGAGATCGGGGGATATACAAACCGGTCCGTCCAAGACAACGCGAAAGACTGTGTCCTGCGGCGATTGTGCGCGTCGAACGACGTTCTATTCTATTCGTCTATCCCGTCTGTTTGTCACGAATATGCGGTAAATACTGACACAAACTGCCAGCTAACGTTTTCTAGGGTACACTTGTTACTTGTAACGTGTAAGATGACATTTCGGAAGTATACGCGTGAGAGTATGCGTCTGTCGAATATATCTTATGTATGAGAAATGTACGAATTTGCTATGGAGGCGAGAAATCAGTTTACCATCGTATCTTTAAGTACTCTGAGAGGAGAATGTATGTACATCACGAATTACGTCATCTTCGTTAATCATCATTCGGACATGTTCATGTTATCGAATTCGTCATTTTTATATATTTTTATATATATCGTGTCTAATGTTTTATTATACTCATTTATCGCAATTTTTCACGTTTGTGAATGACTCAAACTTGAGAATAATTATTATTATTATGCGTAAAAATAAAATAAGCCGATAATAATAGATATACTTTATAAATGTATGACTCCGTAACGGTAAATAATGTAAAATTATATAGATATTTTAGCAATATTTTGAACCCATTTAAATACATATGCGCAAATATGTAAAACGGAATGTGCCAAAATCATCGCCATTCCTTTTGTCTACTGATTCTCGTATGAATTTAGAATCGATTTTTCCACAATTGAAATAATACTGGAGGCTATCTTCCAAGCAATTTACGCAATCTTTTTACATTAACCTTTTGCGGCACATATTAATCGAATCTTTATCGAAAATTGATATATTTTTTGAGTCGCTGATTACGAATCTGCCATCAGAATTTTTTGTGGAAGAAAAACTATTTTTTATACTTTATTTATTTATATAACAAAATTAATAATAANGGAAAATTACACCCTACCAAATACTGCTAAGACTCTTACTAAAATTATACATGAAAAAGTAATAAAATACAGTATTTCGTGTTCGAAAAATTAAAAAAATGACTTCGAGATCGAGGTGGTCGATATATCGACCACCATGCCGCAAAGGGTTAAATGTTTTAATAAATGACTCGGAATAATTTCGTTCTTTTATGTTGAAAAACTTTCTTGGGAAGATCGACTCTAATTTCGTCAGAAAAGTTCCGAGAATTTGATGCAAAACATCTTGACATACATACGGGTGTAGATATACAATATGTACGCGTATGTACGTACACGCAATATCAACAACTCTAGCATCCATCTTTTGTTCTGAAATCAGAGCTGTGTTAATAGTACCAAATTAATCGCAAATTTCAAAGAAATGCGTGCTTACAGACAGTATCATTGTCGAATAAATCTTTGTAAATCTGCACGATAAATCTTTGTAATACCGTTATCTAATGTCTTAGATTAACAACACGTCGACCAACTTTCTGTGCGAAATAGTATTTCTTTCAATTAAGTCTTATCTTACGTGTCTCAAAAAATTTTTTTATTTAGTAAAAGAAAAACATTATTTATAAGAAAAAACGTTAAAGCGAGTAATTTTATATTTTAAAGAGAAAATTTATTCAATCATATGTGCACATGAAATCTATTGAGAATTATACGTTATGACGACATTGCACTAAGAAATAAGAAAAAAAATATTATCAACTATATATATAATAATAATGAAATGTAATGCAACGATCACAAGCACAAAACGGATGAAAGTTTACTGGAAATGCTGTTAATTTTTATCCAGACAAATTCTCTTTTTTCTGTAATTAGACGGAAAAATGATTTCTCTATCGAATAATTATATAATAGGAATCTGTGGCGAGTGAAAATATAAATACTTTAGATGTATAAGAAATAATTGATAAAATAAACGCAACAGTTTTGTTTATGAAAATGAGATTATTGATCTTGCTTATTATGTTCTCCTAATACTTTGTCAATGCTTTAAAGTTCGGATCTTGAAAATTAAGATTCTAGGAATTCTCGAAAAAATTTTTAGATAGAAGAATGTTAGATGATTTTACTTTCTTGTCGATTATATTTTCTGATACTTTTTTATTTTCAGGGCTTGGAAATGATTCTAAAATTTTTCAAATATCTTGGAATTTTATACAATGCAACTTCCTTAAGAATAATGTTCTCCCATACAATATGAATTTTTGAGAACTTCGAAAAGATATTTTGGTTTGAAAGATAATTTAATTCTTTACAACTTTTTTTCGGTACTTTTCAGATTTGAAAATTTATGAAATCGCAATCCTCTTTGAATTTTATTGGGAGTAAATATTACTTCTTATCCAGTTATATTTCATTGATATTTTAAAGTTTTAAAAATAAACTTTTCAATTGATTTTGTGTCTTGAGATTATACTCTCAGTAAAATTACGTACTTTATTCTTTTTATCGATATCAAAGAAATTCTTCAATATTTTACAAACTGCAACTCCCCCAAGTAGAACAAAAATTATAATGACAACATATTGACATCAAAATAACGCTAAAGCAGTGATAAAATGACATAATAATGACATTTTAGAGTCATTTTAATGTCATTTTGACATCTTTGTGATTTCTTGTTCTACCTTTTAACAATGTATCACGAGAATATATATATAATATATTAAGAGCTAATTCAAATTGAAATTGTGTTCAGTATCCAGTTGGACACACTGTGCACACGTGACTAAATCCCGTCTAAATTTGGATACGATATGTACGTGTATGTACTATACATACATATACGTGTGTAACGCACACGTAAACGAAGAAAGTTACAAGTTGAACGTAGAGGTGCACTAGTGTCTTACACGTCGATTCACCAGATACATAAAATCACCAGAGCCGCAAGCGCGCGCGTCAAGCGACAGGTGTCTCCCGCCTATACAGGTGTTCTCCAGCTCCTCAGTCGGCCAGTGGTGGTCAGCGGCGCGCATTCGTGCGTGCGTGCGTGCATGCCTGCGTGCGTGCGTGCATGCGTGCGTGCATGCGTGCTCCGTTCCGTTCCGTTCCGTGCCACTCTCATCTCGGTGCGCGCGAGGAAGCCGCGCGGCCGCGCTCACCTCTCTTTCGCGAACGTGCGCGCCGCGGAGTTTCCGTTCCATTCCGCTTCGCGGACGAGAGACTTTTTCCGTCCGAAAGAAAGTGATATATCGCGGGCGATATGCGAGGAAACGCGCCGCGGCGCGACGCCGTGTGTCGGAGCTCTGCTGAATAATGACTCGGCCGAGGCGCAAAGTCATCGACTCGGGAATACCGAGAAGAGAGAGAGGAGGTGAAAGACAGCGAGCGAACGAGAAAGAGAGCGCGAGAGATCCCTCTTTTTCTCCCTCCTTCGTATATCCACGCCGCTTTCGAATAAACGCTAAATTTTCACATGCCAACAGCGATCTACGCGCACGCCCGATCGATGGAAGGATGGATTCGCCTTGCACTGGGATATTATGTTAATCGCCTTTTACGGTCAGAATGAGGGAGGAAGAGCTCGAGATATCACTCAAGGTAATCGCCGAGAGACTCCCGGTCTCTCCTCTTCCGTTCCCTCGTAGTTTCGCACTTCACTGCGAATTTACTTTTCATTTTTCCTCTCCGTCCTCTCCAGGTTTCCTCCGAATTTCGCGTAAGACGATAGCGACAGAGCGCGGACGCGCTTTTTCCTATTAGCGCCTCAATTCCGCCGTGATTTTTCGCCGGAAAGGAAAGCGGCTTCCTTGTATCGCGTCGTCATGCTACGCATCGAGTTACTATCTCCCCGGTGAGGCCGCACCTCGCCAAACACTTTTTTTATTACTCGTCTGCTCTAGGACATTCCTTTAATGCCAGCTCTCGACGCGACGAATAATTTCTCTCCGGAATAACTCTCAGGACAGACACGGAGTGCCCTAGACTTCATAATTCGCTCACGGAAGGATGCATCGCTTATGTACCTTAAGAAATATACACTTGGCGGAAGATCTTTTGATGTCATCTTTTATCCAGGAACTCTTCCTACGAAACGATTTCGGAGCAATTTTTCAAAGATTCAAATACGGAAATCTGATCTCGAATCTCGATCGGAAGGACTACATTTGTATTATCTTTCATTTTGAAAAAGAAAAATCGGAATCTACGCTCGCTTTCTCTGTGATGTTTGATTTGAACTTATTCATTTCAACATTTTTGCAACCAAGAAGTGGAACTTGATTTATATCAAATCTTAAAATCACGCATTGCTTCATTTTATTTGTTCTTCCATTTTTTTTTAATAATAATCTTCCTTTAACATCCTTGAAACACCACACACTTTCTTTCACGTATTTATTATTTGCTTTATCTCTTTTTATCCTAATTTTTCCTTTTGCTCTTTTTTTTCTCTTTTCTTTCTTCTCGTTTATTAATCTCTATCCTTTTCTTCTTTTCCTCTTCTTGTATCCTCTATTAATTGCGGAAGTCTTTTCCTCTCTTTTCTCCGTTTCTATTTACGTAATGGAATCATCATCGATGTTTATTCCTGTAATAATCATTTCATATATCTGCATTTATACGCAAATTAACTTACTCGACCGTTTTCTTCGCAACATTCGTGTATCAGCTTATTCATCCGCATTACAAGATTTATGCGCTTAAACCCTATTATGTGATCGCATTTTTTTTCGCTGATACGAAGTTTAATTCGCCCAAGTTATTCGATCTCGCCAAGAATTCGCGATCTCGTCGAGGAGCGACTCGATAAATTTCGCAGGCGATTAACACGCGAGGTAGAACCCGGCATGTAGTTAACCGGTCGCGGAGTGTTGAGCGGAAAATCATATATACCATGTACAACACATAATTAATTAAATAATATATACTGAAAAAGAAGAATTTGATTGTAATTATCAGGATTTAAATGTTAGAAATGCTTCGGTAAAATAGTGCCAATTAAATTAGCTAACTATTACTTTATGTAATTCACTCAACCATGAACAAAATTTGTGTTATAGTAAAGACACCAAGCGGCCATTTCTGTGACCGTTTCTATTTTATATTAATATCTTGTTTCCTGTATACAAGATAAGATTCTAAAATTTTATAACTTCGGAATAGATAGAGAAAATGATTGATGAGAGGCTATAAAATAATTTCAGAATTTTACCTTTTACACAAGAAATAGGAATAGGTAGAAATGTTAATGTACAAAATAAAAAATTGTCAGAGATGATCTTCTGTTAATAATAGAGCTAATAAATATTTGAGAGCTATATCAAATACGATAATAGTAACCAGTTGTACAGTAAAAAACCCATAACTAAATGAATTATTACTAATCTCTTTCCTTAGCATAGTTTTATGCAAACTATTTGAAAAGCAAACAAACTCGAAACTTAAAATCTGGACGACCTGGGAAAGCGGGAAAAAGAAAGACCAATTTTATTTTTATATACATATATACAATTAATTGTAGCATTTATAGAGGAAAAATGCTGAAAATGAAGCTTATGCGACATGTTGTCTCGGGCTGTTGCGCGATGCGTCCGACTCTTCAATCGCAGCCGCGCTAAAGTGGCAAATACAAAAAGAGGAGAAGCGCATACGAGCTCGGTGCTGCTCCAGTGATCTCTGCTTATCTCCCGATTGCCGGTAACGGTACATACTCGCGTTTTCATCGCGTATGCGCCTGTTGCCGGCGACTACGGCATTTACGCTTTTTTCCTTTTATCGCCATTTATACAGCGTGTCTCCGAGTTACCGGATGAAATTCCTTTAATAGCATCTCTCTTTTACATTTTTCTTGGCTGAGATATCGTGGATGACCTCCCCAAACGCAACTTTCTTGCATCGCAAGCAACCGTGCATCCTTACGAGCGAATTTCAAATTCCGCTGAAGCTTGCTCGAAAGAAATATCGTCAACAAATGTTATTAATTTATTCAGTTTATTGGACGACAGTACATATCTAATCGCTAATTGCACGAGAAATTACTGTCCACACGATTCCGAAGACGAGAAGCATTCACTTTTTCCTCTCGCTCTCCCGGTACATTGGAAATCAGTCGAACGCGGAGATTTACCGCGGTTTACAGCTATCACGATAAATCGAGATAAGGATGCACGTGCGGAGCTCGGGAAAAACTCCGGCATAGATTAGGCACCAGTTTCGTCGTATCGTACTACCGTTTGAGCGTTTCAGCATGTTTCGTACGCGAACATTCCTCAGATTCCTTCCGTCATAATGAGCTATACACGTCGCGTCGCTTTGAATTAATCGCTGGTAGAAGCGAGCTTGACCTCGACCGGTTTTTTTATGAAGTTATGTTTTTTTACGATGTAACCCACTTCCTCAGTCGTCGATGCGACCGTCGTATTTAATAAAAATTATTTGGGCCATGATCGATGAAATCACGATCGTCTAATCGATGGTATTAAATTAATATAATCATTTAACTAATAGAATTTTATATATATATGTACACATATATTTATAAATATTATATATATATTTATTTATTCTATTATTGAAATATATTCTACATTTAATCCGATTCTCAATCTTCTGAATGAACAATAAAATAAATTTCTCTCGCTTAGGTGGTGATAGTGGGCAACGGCGCCGTAGGGAAGTCGTCGATGATTCAAAGGTTTTGCAAAGGTACATATACGAGGGACTACAAGAAGACGATCGGCGTCGATTTCCTAGAGCGTGAAATCGAGTAAGTAATTGAATTCAGAGAACGTGTCGAATTTTTTTTTTATTAACTTTACCCAACACAAACGCCTCAAATAGTGCAGATGATTGTTATTTCAAAAAGAACTCACTTTTTTTAAATTCTTCATGAATTAGTGCAATCTATTCCAAGTAAACTCAAAAGAAATTCTTTCAAAAAAGGATTCCACAAAAAAATTATTTCTTCATCTGAAAAGATTTCATAAAAAAAGAATTCCTTCTCCAAAGGGCCAAAAAGAACTCAGAATTATTAATTTAAAATTTTTTAAATTAAAAATATATTGAAGAATATTGTAGATTGTTAGAAAATATAAATATTTTAGACATTTAGAGCAAAGAAGGAATTGTGAATATCTCATATTTTCTTAACATAATTCGTACGACGATTATTTGAACAGAGAAATTAAATCGATTCGAATATTATATCTACTAATCTGATTATCCGTGGCTGATCATCATATCGCTACAAACGCGTATACAAGTTCGAGAGCGACGTGCCTGAGAAAAACCCGATTTTAATCGTGCCAGCGCGAGCTACCGTGGGATACTTCTCGTATCCCCCTCTCGGCACTTGCTACGGATGTAATGTCGGTCAATATAGAAAGGAATTTTGTCTCGTTGCATATACGTGATCCATCCTTTACTAGCTATTTTGCGATTAGGCTTTTCACATGCCTAACAATTATTTTTAAATCGCAATAATTTAATTTTTAATTAAAAAAGGTATATATTGAACGTATATATTCGCACAAGTAAAATTAAGAATATGGAGAATTAAAATTAATTAAGATCATAATTATAAGTTTCGTGATCACAATAAAATATTCAGGAGAAAAATCCAAAGATTGATAAATATTTTTTCAAAAGCAATTGATTAAATAGTGTAATAACAAATAAATATGTTTGTGCTGACAGAGTCGACGGTGAGGATGTAAGATTGATGCTGTGGGATACTGCAGGACAGGAAGAATTTGATGCGATAACCGCGGCTTATTATCGTGGCGCTCATGCCTGTGTCCTCGCTTATTCGGCTACCGATAGAGATTCTTTCGATGCTATTCCCTCGTGGAAACTCAAGGTATAAATATGTAAATTTCAGTTAAAATTAGTAAAGTAAAATGATTATTTTGTTATTCATTCGATTCCTCTAAAATTTAGTTTGCTTCAAATTTTTCATTGCTTGTTAAAATTATGGAAAATTATTTGACAACTTTGATAAGAGATTTGGACACTTTTTTGATAAGGGAAAATTGATTCCAAACGGAAAAATTCTAGTGTTAGAAAGAGATTCGAGTTTTTTGATATTTTATAATTTTTAGAAATATTCTTATAGGTCGAGAATGAGTGCGGAGAAATACCCACAGTTCTGGTGCAAAATAAAATTGATCTCGTTGATCAGAGCGTGATCGACCCGTAAGTACACTAGACAACTTTTATTAAATTTCTTAAAATAAAATTCATATCTGAAGCGCTCGATATTACAGGGACGAAGCTGAGAGGCTCAGCCGCGCCTTGGGCTGCAAACTCTTGCGGACGTCCGTAAAGGAAGATATCGGTGTAATGAGCGTCTTCCGACACTTGGCATCCCGATGCTTGCACGAGATGCGTCGCTCCGACGATGATTACCAAGATGACCTGAGATTATATTCCGCGGAACCTAGATCTCCTTCCGTCATCAGTACGATTCGATACTTTTGTAAAAGCCTGCAATTCCTTTACAGTATAAATGAAACGTTACGTTTCTTCTTATTTACAGGTGCGTTTAGTCCAGATGGGTCAATGTGTGGTCGTAATGCAGGTAATGGGACGATAATCCTTCGGCCCGGCGGCAAAACGAAGAGTCATAAGAAACGAAATTTCGTTAAAAACGCTTGTAGACTCTTGTAGCTGTTTCTCATAATGTACGTACGATAGCGTTACATCGCGCATCGAGTGTCGCACGAAGACGTCAAAATTACGGGTGTCTTGTAAATATATATAGTTTTATTCTCTGAAGGCGTAAACGCGGACTGTTACGGACGGTGATTTACAGTGTCCGACAGTGCAAGTTTATTGTATTCTAATTAACGGCCTACGACAGTTTCATGTATAAGAACACATGGTACGCATAACATTTGGGAATCATCAATTTAAAACGCAATAGAAATAATCATTATAATTATGCTCATAACGTTAACCAAATGGTTGTAGATTATAAGGTACGGAAGAAGATTAATCGCAAAATATATTAATTGCAACTATGCGTACTCGCAAATGCGAATGGGAATAGTGATATAGTACGAATATGACGCGTAATTTGTAAATATCTCGCCATATTATCATATATATATTGAATGATTATTTAAATTGCATCGTATTCAGGGACCAAAATTATGAAATTAAGATTTTAATGTCGATATGAATATAGCGTTAAATAATAACGACAATAGTAATATAATAATCACTATTTACAGATTAGCGCGTCGATATTACTTAAGATTACCCAAATCCAATGATTCAAGACCAGCTCAACTTTGTAAAATTTTTAAATTAACGCAGTAAAAATGCATTCCAATGCATGTATTGTGGTCCAAGACTTTTGTATCTTTAATGTTAAATATTGAATTACGACGTTAAAAATGAGAAATTAACGTGAATTTCGTTTTTCTTGAACACGTCTCACTTCTGACGTCACAATTCAATTTGACTGTAGTGAAAGTTGGAGCCTTAAGCACAAATAAGTTAGTGTAAACTACAGTTTACTAAGGCAACAGTTACAATAAGTTACTTAATAACTAATGTTATAGTTTTACTTATTTGTAATATTATAGAACACAATAAAATCTCTGTACATTTTGCTAAAAATAAAGCAATTTTGGATAAGTCAAATTTTGAGAAAAGGAATTGTAAACGAGAAATAAGAAAAGAAAATTTTAATTAAAAAATACAATTAGCAGAATATATCTCTCAAATCAGAAATCAAAGGAAAATTAATTCTTCATAATAAAATGAAATAATTTAACTCTCGTTACACTCGAAATTCACCAGTAGCTACTATTTCACAAAATAAATACGTAATCCTATTAGAGCGAAAGTGTAAAGAGGCCCATTTACTTTATATTTTCAATGTTACATGTTACACTCATGTAATATTCAAAATTCTACAATTGCAGTACACATCCTCTAGAAATTCTTTATTTCAAAACGTACAGTTTGGAAAAATGTTATCGAACGCTTTTTCAAGACCCTTTTTTTTAAATTGTTTTTAAAGTGCCGAAATGCTAAGTGTCTTAAAATATATTCAGGAATCATATATAAACGCCGAGATTAAATCCAATCGATCACTGTGCATTCTGTACACAGCTAAGCGTTCCATTCGAAGTAGATATTCACGAAGTGGAAGGAAAATGGAAACTTAGCCGCGCAAAAAAGGCGCGAAGAATGTATCTTTCCTAAATGTCTCTTAATTCGCTACACAACAGCGCTAGCCCGTCACAAAGCTTCGCCATTCGAAACTCTCGTGAAAAACTGAGGCAGATTTAATCCATCGAATCATCTCTTGGTGCCATTTACTGTGTCATCTCCAAGATGTGCATCTTGTCGATATAATCAAGCAATCCTTGCAGCCTCTTCTTCACTCGTTTCTGATCGTCCAACGTACATCCGAGAATAGCGGTCTCGAAGACTTTATCGGAATGTCCTAGACTATGAGAAGAGCACGCATTCATGAATTCTGCACATCGCTGCCGAGTTCCGTTTGGATCTTGTCGTAAGCCTATGACTAAGCTGTCAATCAAGCCATTAACCTAGATAAATAAAGCAATAGTTGATCAGTGTGATTGGCGTATAAAATTATATCTTTGTAGAATATTGTAATCGAGTCTCAAATACCTGATGTAACGCTTCCTGTTGAACATGATCCCGTTGGACTGTGACCAATACATCCACAGTAGAACAGCGCATGGACAATCTATCGGCGTACCTCAAAATATCGTCCCTGTCAGCTAGATGAAAAAATATAATATGCCTTTTTAATGTCGAAGTTCAAAGAGAAGCAATATTGGATTTGGAACATACGTGACAAATGTTAAAATAGCTGAAAGATTTTGTACTTCATACGCAACTCGCGCATGACTCATCTTGTTATTTTAACATTTTTTTTTTCAGATTTATTTTCTCCCAAGGTCAAAGGCAATTTCGTGTATCTTAAAAGTATAATAATTATGAAGTACAACAGGCGCAACATAAAATAACCCTTACATCACTGGGTATTTCTATGCCATCGATTTCTTAAAATTTCCCCTATTCTTTATCCATCTCCTTTTATCCAAAACAAAGTACAGATATTTATTCTAGAAACTTGAAAGTATGTTTATTTTTAAAGACTCTTTAAAATAGGTAAGAAAAATTGAAGGAGACAACCTCGTGCTTGTTTAGATAAGATGACATTTTTCACATGCGACTGTAAGGGTTAATGTCCGTGTTATGTTCTACTAATCACGGAATGAAACTGCCTATTCATTCAAGTAGTCAAACATTTCTCTCTCTCTTTCTATTCCTCGCTCTCTATTTTGCATACCAATTTCGGTTAGACCCAAATATCACGGAATTTTCTGTCAATAACGGCAATGTAAATGAAACGGCCTACTCACGCTCCTCGAGGGTAAACAGCATGTCGTTATTCCTGAGGGTGTCCAAGGTCGTCAGCAGGCCGTCCTTCTCCTCCATGAGCCTGGCGGCATCCTTCCGCAGCTGCTCTACGTGAGCCTCAATGTGGTCCAGCAGGTTGACTAACCTGTCCTTCGGTTTCTGCTCCGCGCTCGGCTGATCCGGGTTCTCCATGCTGCGACTAGCATCGACGACGACGGCTCCCGGCGAGAAGCGAGACGGGCCCGATCGGACAATACTCGGCGACGTCGATGCGGGCACGATCGCGCGCGCGCGCGCGCCTGACCAAGTCCTGTCGGCTCACGCGGCTGCGTCGAGAGTGCCGCGGTCGCGGTTTTATCTTGAAGCTGAACGTTTCGTCCTGATCGCGCTTCTCGCTCGTGCTTCAATCGAGCACGGCCGCCACGGCCCCGTACGCTCGACTCGAGCGGAATTAAGCGCGACTAGATTCGAGGACCGGAAGCAAGGAGCGATATCTCGCGATTGCAAACGCGCGACGTTTGCGGCCGATTACTGTTCTGTTCCCTCTTGCGCGACGCAAACACGCAACTGATATGAGCGATATAACTGAACAATCCGTGAATCATCTAGAACCTATACAGGTATATATACTTATATATAGATTCTAGATTAGTTTATATACAGGGTGTTAAAGTTTAAACGCAACAAGCTGATTATCTCGAAAACTAAACGAGTTATCCAAGCTGATTTTGTTTAGGTAGCATTGTTTCGAGAGGGACACAGGTTGGTAGAAAGAATTTTGAGTGGAGGTATCAAGGTGAAATGAAGATATATCATATTCATTTTTTTTAAATGGGATTATGTAATTTTTTTTACATAACATGATTCTTTAGGTATTCTACATATAAAAGTATTAAGATAGAGTTGTCGAAAAATCAAAAAGAGATACTTTATACTGGTACATTTGGATATAAAGTATAAAATATCTCGTAAAGTATTTATTTTTGGCAACAGTACCTTAATACTTTTAAATACAGAATAATGAAATGAATCGGCTGCTGTAAAGAAAACACGGTAGTTAAAAAAAAAAATGATGCAACTACATTTAATTTCTTTTTTAGGTTAATAAATGTTATTTCAGTTCGACCTTAAAATAGCTATGGTTATTTGCATTAATCTCTCTTTCTGAAACATTTTAAATTGTAGAAAAGAACTGCATTTATAACAATCTCTTCTATTTTCTATATTTAATTACTACTTTACTTTTTCTGTTTACTACGAAGAAAGAGGGGTTTTTGATTTAGGGGCCTTCTGATTTTTAAAAACATGAATCCTAAGATTTGTTCGTGTTGCTTGCTTCTTTTGCATTTAGAATCTTTGTTTCCTCTCTTTCCAACGACCAAGATATTTTATCTTGTTTTCAGTAAGTACGTATATACATGAAATTATGTATATACGTACTTATTGAAAACAAGATAAAATATCTTGGTCGTATGTATGTACATACATGAAATTTTGGGAATTTCAAGCACAATACGAATAAATTTCTATCTTACCGACGAAACAACTGTTTGCCATAAAAATTACAATTTCAATTTTTAAGAATGTAAAATTTTGCAAACATTACATTAGTTTCATCTACATCTGTATATAAATTATTCTCATCGAAATTATCTCTCCAAATTCTTTCAAAAATTATGATCTAGATTTTATTTCGAATTCAGTTGCTGATTTGACTTTGGTTTCCAAAACACCAAACTAACCTAAGTTGACGGATCGCGACTGTTCCTTTTCTTTCCGCGTCAACGTACGTACGGAGTGAGTATAACGTGCCCTTGTGAGATTCATTTTATATCCATATCGTTCCTTCGTCATCGTCTATCGTTTTGTAAAAACGTTACTTCGCGCTCATTCGAGAAATCATGTTGTTTTATACATCCCGAATCATTTTGCGTTTCGTTACAAGTTTTTCATCAAATTCTTATTCTGTTTCAGGTTCTGCTTACTCTAACCAACCATACACGAAAAATGGTGAGTACCGTTTAACTTTGCTACATTTTGCGCGTTTTTGAATACATGAAATATTTGCAAAACATGCGGGGTTTTATTTCACAATGTTAATATCAAGATATATCTAATGCGACAACATAACCTCAAAAACGAGTTTTAGTCAAATTGATGTATAAATGGTGTTTTATTTTATATTTTCAGCCGCGAGAGATCAAAGAAATCAAGGACTTTCTACTGAAAGCCAGGAGGAAGGACGCAAAATGTAATATATCTATTAATTTAGACACTTCCCTGCGAGAGTCATTTTGTGTATGTATAATCGATTTCATGTTTTTTCTTCAGCTGTGAAAATCAAGAAGAATGCTGACAATGTCAAGTTTAAGGTTCGCTGTTCTCGATTTTTGTATACTCTCGTAATCACAGATAAAGAGAAGGCTGAGAAGCTCAAGCAATCCTTACCACCAGGTATAACGAACTTGATTATCGATTAGATTATAATTAGGTTTGCTGCTTATACTTTTACACTTAGTGTACACTGATTCCTTTGAGTTAAGACTTGCACAGGCAACAAGAAATAGTACAGGCAATAGATTTTTAACCTATTGTAAAGTGCGTATCGATACGTGTTTTCTGATAGGTTAAAAATCTATTGCTCGTATTATTCCCCTATTCCTGTTTCCTGGCATTGTACAAAAACCTTAACTTGAACGAATTAGTGTACACTAAGTGTAAAAGTGTAAGCAACGCAAATCTATTGAAACTACAAAGTTGGTACTTTTTAACGCTCAATTTGTAATGTTCTTTGCAATTGCTATATTGCAATTTTTTTAACATACATTTTAAAAAAACTTTTCTATAACATAATTGTAATATTTTTTAGGTTTACAAGTAAAAGAAGTAAAAAGGAGTGAACGTGTATAAAATGACTAAATAAACTATCTTCTTAAACATAGTGTTTTTCTTTTTATTTCTAAATTTATAATAAGAACTTTATATTATATCTCGCAAACTTGCTATTTATTTTTTTTCATTGAAACACGTGTGTCCCAATAGCTTTTTAAAAATATCTCTCAAATATTACATTGCACTTTATATCGTAAAATTAACACTGCATATAATAAAAGATCTCGGACAAAAATCGATTTAAATGTAAATTATATTTGTTTATTTCAAATTTGTGAATATATATCCTAACTGCAATGTATAGTGAGATGCGATATTACTCAATCATAATTTATATATTCTGTGCATATCTTTTAAAACGTACATGTCACACGGGAGAAAATAATTCTTTTTTTTTTAAGCTTAATCTAAATTTAATTAATCTTAATCGTTATTTTTTTTCTCTCTTAGGATTTCGGCTTTCATAGCCTATCATAACATCAAAAATGAGAAATTATAAAGATTCTTTTTTCATATTATACATTTAAATAAATGTCTTTTACTATGATTTTAAGATTCGTGTTTAGTAATATAAATATCCTGTAAATTCTTTAGTCTTTTTGCATAATAAATACACATGCACGTATATGTGTATATATATATATATAAATATATATATATATACTGATCACGTATCTTATTCACACGGACTCTTCACTTCCTCAATGAGGACGTGTATTACATTACATACCTCTAATATTGTAATAGCAAATTATTCATGTTTTGATATATTTCTCTCTCTCTCTCTTTCTCAAATTGTCTTCCGTTCTTTTTTATAGAGCTACGAACTATGTATATATGTATATAGAAATTAAATGAATAAAATAAAAATATTGGGACTGTGATATTCTTCATTCATCGCATTCATGATAAGTCGCCCTGAAATGTGCATTTTTGTTAATACAATGAATTAAAATATATAATTGTAAGCAAGGCAATTGATTGGAAATGATCAAGTACCTCTGCTTGTCTCTGTTACGCTTTGATAATCTTCTTCCGTGGTCGTGTGTCGTCAACGTATATCGTTTAGTGCGTGCTCGATTTGTTCTGAGTTCCCGCATTTCAGAGGTTTTTGCTTTTTCTACCTTCTGCATAAACTTCGCGATGAGTTCGGGGCAACTTAGATTCTTTTCTGGTTCCCACGTATCGTCAGATGTACTGAATCCTTTCCATCTGATTAAAAACTCTTTTGTGCCATTTTTCTTAAATCGTACCTCAATTATTTTCTCGACTTCAAATTCCTTCGAGGTCTCTTTATCATCTTTATCATTTTGTTCGTCTAGAAAAACAATATAAATGCGTAAGGTTTTACTTTTATAATAAATAATATTTTACGATAAAAAGATTACACACAATAACATAACGTACCATTTTCTGTTTGTCTCTTAGAAATTCTAGATTTTTTAGATTTATCTGTTTTGGCCGATACTGTTTTTGGCGATTTCATTTCCCTTTCTTTTTCTTTTTCTTCGATTAAATATTCTTCTATCAAGTTAGGGCAATTCAGATCTTTCTCATTTTCCCAAGTGTCTGCAGTTTCTCCGTAACCTTTCCACCTTACTAAAAATTGTCGACGGCCTTTAATGGTGCGAAGATTAACGAGTTTTTCAACCTAAAAGAAAAAAAATTTCATTATTTTTAATATGTGCGAAAAGAAGTGTTTCCGATATTATAAAAATATTAATTATTTATTCTCAATTAATCTATCACAGAAATGTTTCAAAATTCGCGAATACTTAAAATAAAACGAAACAAAAATATTTTTAAAAATTTATGTAATTTTTATTCTATACTTATGCTTTAGTTTTTAAACTTTTTCATTTAGAGTAATAATTTTTAAAATACAATCTAATTTTTTTAAATATTCTGTATTATTGTAAATGTTTATTTTATAAACTTGTATACATATACAGGCAATGTATCTTTGTTTCTTCTTTTCTGCTGTTCTCGTCGTGCATGCTTTTTCTCTCTAATCACAGCATGGAATCTCTTATAGAAATGTTTAGTCTATATAAATTTATAGTTTATTATTCCTATCACTAACTTCATGTATCTCGCACGCTCCCTTTCGCGCGGTAAGACTGCCATTTCACTTGACGTTTGTCGACGTTGTTGGAGGCCATGATTGGCTGTTGACAAATACTCGGGTGGGGGGATTTCCCGAAGAGTTATCACATTTTTGTCGTAAACAAGTCAAGCTAAACCGATTCTTACGACAGTCGGTTCATGTGTCGGCTGTATATTACACCATATTACACACGATATTATGTACGGAAAATCGCGTGCGCATTAAGCGTGGTCTACAGTACATGGAGTAAGCGTAAAGTAAGAGTAGGTTTAAGCAGGTGTAAGGTTACTTCCGGTGTAACAGAGCTGGCGTAACGGCGTAGGCGAAATAAATTTATTTTATTTCCTACTGTTCTTATTCTATGCTTACTCCATGTATTGTAGACCATGCTTTTAGAGCCAATCAGCATATCCGACAACGTCGACAAAAACATTTGTGAAATTGGACCTAACTTAACCTTTATTGGATGGAAAAAGGAGGGGATATATACATATACCCGACCAATGATCTTTGCCCAAAGCAAACATAATCGCAAATATTAAACCTAATCAACATCCCGAAAATTAGCTACGTAAGAAGAGCGTTTAAATGTAAAAGTGCGTTTAAATGTAAAAAGAAAGAAGAGAAAATTTAAAAATATAGGTTATATTCACTGCTAGTATTAAAAATCTATAGCGTACAGGTCGCTAATCCAATCATAACCGGCAATTAGTGACGCGCGCGGGTGGAGGAGGAGAAAACGGTAAAATAAACATTGCCATACCTCGTACTCGTTCTCAACCTCGGGCTCGTCACGGGCGGATGTGGACGCTCGCTGATCCTCCTTCTTCCGACGCTTATTGGGAGATGGTTTCTGGCCAGCAGCCCTCTCACCGTTTTCCCGCTCTTTTGGGTCTACTTCCGAGGTGACGCCGGTATCCTCGTTCTCGGTGCTGTCGTCTGTCTGCGCCGTCAACTTCTGCAACGATGCACCCCGCGACGAGCGTCTCTTCGTGGCGGACTTTTGTGCGTTGTTGTTGTTCCTACCGGTCTGCGTCTCGCCGTTGTCGGTGGCTGCGCGTGCGCCGACATTTTCTTCCGGCTCACTGTCGCTCGCCGTGTCCGACTTTTTGTGCTTATTCTTCATGCCGAGTCGACGCATAATACCTTCACGCAATTAGCGTGTAGCCCACCTTTGACTTCTACAATTCCCTCGATGATGACCTCCTGCCGCGACGACCGTCGACGGCACCACTCCAACTCACGCTCCTCCCCCTCTTCAGCTTCTCCTCTTCTCGCTTTCTCCTCGGTTTCTCTCGCTCCGCCAGTCCTACGGAGTAACAAGCCGACGAATCCCCCTACCGTTACAATAAAGTTTACGCTCCTATTCGGCAAGAGTGCGCGCGCATTCTGACACCCATCACCCTATGCTAATGCACGCATGCCCGCGTATGTTGCCACGAAGAATACCGGGTACAGTAACTATCATTTATTCAGATCGTTTTGAGTGTACAGTTGCCAAAAGACGTAGCGTTATATACTGCACTTTCTCCCGCTGAGAATTAAAAACCATCTAGGCTGTGTTCAAAAACTTCATTCGAGTGAAATTTTTACCCTTCTACCCTTATCACAGATGTCTATACATTCCTTGATTGTTAACTTGAGGCTTTGCAAGGGTAAAACAGTTGTTAGTATTGTTGTTAATATTTGGCCGTATCGTGTTCCGACCTAGGAACCGGATGCTATTAACAAGAAGAAGAAGAAGAAAGGCAAAACTTGTGTCCGATAAGCCAGGGTCAATAAACTCCCGCGTTATTATTCCCGCGTTAACATAGAGTCTCTAGAAGTAAGAGTCTGGCCAAGAATAGAAAATGGCGGAATGGCTCTAACGGAATGTCAAGCGATACGCACAACGTGTAGAATGTGTGGTATCGTTTCGTTAAATAAGTGATTTGTAGACTAAAGAGGCATGTACTTAAAAATTTAATTGTGCATTTTAATAAAACAAATATAATAAGTAGAAATATAAATAATTCAGACAATGACAGGTTGTCTTCAAGGGACTCTAGGCAAACTTACAAGATGATACACTCTACAGTAGCAAAACCGAAAAAGGTAGCAATCAATGACATGCAGTGTACGTTGAATGTTCTGATAATATATATAATATATTTTTGTAATGCTCTTCGAACATTCTCAGAATCTATCCCATAAAGCACAAAACTTGCAGTTACGTTACACCAAAGTTGCAACAAGATTACAATCTTGCAGCAATATTGCTACAATACAGATGCAAGTTTTGTGCTGTATGGGTATTAGAATATGGCAGAACTATGGCTGTTTTTTAACTAGGAACATACAACGTTACATTCCACTGTGTAAAGTTCTTGTTGGAACAATTAGAACTTAGCTTGATCTGCTAAAACATTAGTATAACAAGTGTTAATAATAAAAAAGGAGTAAACTTATAAATCCAATTTTTTTAAACCCTAAATGCTAAGCGAGTTATGATTGTATTGTCAACTTAAAATAAAATTATGAAAATTACATCTGCTATATTATTTGAATGTTATAACACCGATAAATGTAGTAAAGATAAAATAACAATTCTCTTGTATAGTACACTTAATCTTTGGACTGAATATATTGGTCTTTTAATTCGAGCCCCTGCAGATTCACATGAGTAGCCTAGAAATAACACGTCTTCATCTTACACTCTACAGTCAAAAAGAACTCGATTAATGACGGTCACTGTACACTTATGAGTCAGAGAGGACGAATACTTTTCATACGCGTGCGTCATCGATCACGTGATCAACAGGCCCGTGCTAAGACACTCGGTATATGGCAATTGTTCTTGAGCCTTATTCAGCATTTATATTAAATTTACGTTAATATGTCGCATATGTTAAGCATATAGCATAAATATTATACTCGCTCATACGTAAAGAAATTTATTATAACTGATTATAACTAATCAATCAATTTTCTTTTAAGATTATATAGCAAATAATTTTTGTCTCGTTTTTTCTTTGCCATAATATCAATAATTAGGTCTTTAAGAGAAATGTAATGATGAGAAATTTAATGATAATTTATTTGATAATTGTACAATAGATCTATTCAATACTGTTCACGAGCTGAAATTTCCCTCTTTTCCTCTCTAATGTCTATTTTTGTTTTCTGTCTCACTTTATCATTTCGTACAGCGAAACTGAGAGAATAGGATTTAGTATGTGTTTTTTCTCTCTCTTTCACTTTACAAAACGATAGAGGTGGAAGCACTTAGCTTGCGAGCAAAATGTTGAATTAAATATCGTTGAATAAATGTCGTATTATCATTTCTCCTAATGATATTACAATAACCTTTCTTATTTCTTTTTTATGAGGGGGCCTGTAACACTCTTAACACAGTAAAATATTTATGCAATTGAAACGATTATGGCTACATTAAGTGTTAGAACTGAAAATCTATAATGATAAACTATAGATGTTCTACTCCCAGTGGGAGAAACTGAACACAGCATATAACCGCGTTTTGTTTCTCCCGTTGGGACTGAAAATTCTATAGTGTACGTGACATAAACTATAGATTTTCAGTTCCCGATGGAAGAAACGGACGTAGGATATATCTGTGTTCATGTATGTGTGTGAAATTTATTTTCCCAATTCGTAATACTGGGTACAATTAAAAAATGTAATACTCAAGTTAAATTCGAGTCTCGAACTTTGAAAAAAGAATTGAAAATCGATCTCAGAGATGAAAATATCCATAGTAATAAATTCCTTTCGATCTACTTGAATTCATGTTTTCTCGAAAATATTTCTTCGTGAGATGGATTTACCATTAAAGTCAATCGATAACGCGACAATATTGACTATATTATCATTTGATAGCGAGTCGATTGTAATCCAATTTTAATATCAGCAACATTTCTTTCCTATTATTTATCCATTTTATTTATCAGCAAGTATTTCACCATTTTCTCTTACGTTGTCGAAACTACCAGAAGCTATAGCCTATGTCATCCAGCCTGACTTCCGAATAACTTCCCCTCACCTCCATGATGAGCAAGCCCTCATGTTTCACTTGCACTTCCTGCACCTTGCTTCTTCTTTCGAAATTTGATACAAGATAATTCTTTTACTGCTTACTTCACTTCTAACGTAAAAAGTGTAGGAAAGTGCAGGTGAAACAGAGCTCATTTTATGGCGTATGTACATCGTCGAAGCTTGTCGAGAGGATCAAATGATTTTTTTCAGCGTATCAATGCAGCTGCGAAATGAATAATAAGCTGACTATTGTCATTAACGTGGAACAAAAATTCGTATGGGACGTGATCGACCTTACGCTACATTTCTACTGTACCTTCAAGAACGATGTCTTCTACCGCTGCCGGCCTTAATGTGAGAGACGGCCATATTGATCACAGATATTACCGGAAGACAACGGTACAGTCCGTGCAGTTTGAATTCGTCATCGAATCGATAAATTAAATGGCGTAATACAAATTCGAGCGGAGTCACAGTAACATAAGGAAATGGACTATCATCCCTCCTCTAGAGAGATCCTCTCTTTAATAATTAATCATCGTTTGTGTATTTGTTAAATGTATTAAATTAAAAAAATAAAAATAAAAATTAAAAACAATTTAATCAAAAACAACCCTTGTCCCTTTTTTGCGTCACGTCACTTCAACCGAAAGATATAAGATATATAACCGGATGTGACAAAAGAAATTTTAATATTTGAAAAAATTTAATTTCAATCAATTCTGTCAGTTTCTTCAAGGCACGCGTTCGACTGATTGTACTCGATTTTTCAATTGATATTAATAATTCGACAAAATTTTTTAATTGACAATATCAAAGAAATATTAAAATTCGAAAATATTATTAAAGATTTGTCAGATCGAAGATTCGCATTTGCCGCGACGAGATTTGGTGAGAAACGTAAGAAACGGTAGATACACCAATTTCGCTTACCTCGCCTTTTCTCGTTGTCCTGACAACGTTGCGATCGAATCGTTTATCCACGCACGCGACCCGAGGAATAACTCTCGTTTTTCTCTTCCCTTATTTGTGTTCTCGGTCTCATTCTCCTCCCTTCATTGTTAAAAGAATTCTTTCGTCAGCATGGCCAAATTTGTTAGTATTTATGAGAAGCCTTTGCCTCATATTGGTTTGTCGGATTGGTACACTAAACAATGGGATCTTCAACAAAGCTCAGACATCCGAAGATCCGAGGTCTGTCAGCTACGCAATGTAAGCAAGAGCACCCGTACCGAGGGGAATATAAGAACGAAATGGGATATCTACATGAACAACGCTCGAATAGCGGACAGGTGATCATGAGTCACTCAAACGTTATTGACAAATGTTACAATTTGATTCGATTCTTTGTCCCCTTGCACAGAAACTAGTAGAACTAGTAAGAATGGTCAGATGACAATTAATTTAATTCAATTTTTACAAGAAACATACATTTCCAACATGAGATATTGTCGCCAGAGTATCGGAGCTGTCGAGATGGAAGGATGTGCTTGAGGACTTGCTGCAAAAATTAATAACCGAGATGCACTTATTAAGTGACGAGAAATCCAACACGGAGAAGGAAATTGAAAGCGTAACTCAACTTCTACATATCGCCAGCGAATGCATCTCAATAAGGGACTGCCGTAAAGAGGCTGAGCTCACATATGATGAGGCTGATGTCGAGCTGAAGAAAGAACTTCACATGATAGCGAATATTCTCGAAACATTGACCAAAAGGTGATTAAACCAATACATAATAGATGATAATTAATTACCTCATCTATTTAGTTCCTTTTACGTCGCAGAGCACAGGCCATATGGGAAAAGTTAAATCACTTGGAAGCCTTCAAATTTAAGCTGAGCTTGGACATAGAGGATAAAAATGACACCATTAGAATAGACAGGGAGAATCTCGAATTGGATCATTGTGCGAATTTAAGTTACAAACCTAAAACATCAATTGATAAAACAAGGTAAATTGCTATTTCCATACTGCAATTGTTAGTATCATCGATTCATAACTTGATCCTTTCTATTTTAACAGTTCAACTACACACGAGGCTTGGCTGGATCGGTGCCGCTGTTCCAAGTTATCTGGCGACAATGAATTGAACGATTCTTATAATTTCCGTGAAGCTACACGTGTAATGAGGGAACATGCAGGAAATGATATTAAAGCTCAACAAGACGCGACGGATTATACTTTGAGGAAGAGAATTTATCAAACGCAAAAGGCTAGAAATGAAATGAAATGGCAGAAGCTCAAGGTGTGAATAAGAATAAATCAAATAATTCAACAATTGAACAAATATCAAATATATAGTAAGAGAATTTGTTCTCATCTTTGCATTTTTCAATAAATAGATACAGAAGGAAATGGAAATGTTGGAAAATGAAATAACCCAACTGGAAGAAACGTTAGAGGGTAAAACACCTGTGGTGAAATGCGTCGAAACGCGTTTAGAGAATCGCATTTATCGGCCTGGCCTGGAACAATGTAAGGACGAAGTTGAACTAGGCTTGAAGAAGGAAGCGCTGCAATTAAAACAGACTAAAGAGGATCTAGTTAAGATGATCGAGCATGCAAAGTACATGTTTTTATACTATTAACTAATAGACAGTTACTTGCCATTCTTTCTGTTTTTTAATACAAGCTTTTATGTTTAATTCTCTAGAGCGAGCTACAACAGTCTGGAATCTCTGCTCACACGTATCAACAAAAATTTGGAAGACAAACAGCATTCTCTGAACACCGATGTTATGTGCCTGGACAAGAGAGCACCGTTGAAGACAGGAGATAGATCACGTTTACCTAATGAAACGGATCGTAATATCGTGTTGACACACATGGAGAAAGAGATTCCATTGGAATCTTAATTCGAGATTGCCCCATTTGGGTCTGTTTAGTCTATTAAAAATTTTAAAACATGAAAACTTAGCAGCTACTGTCTAGTAAACATCAACAAATAGTAACATTGCATCAATAATTTCCTATTCAACAATAATTGTTATGTACAACGTGTTATATTACATTTATTTTGTTAAATAGAAAGTTATATTAATGGTGCAATATTATTGTTGGTTGGTTTCTACTGACAAGGGGACCTCGTAGGTTTGTAACCCACTTTTTGACAAAACTTCTGGGAGTGATTGGGAGGACATGAGTAAGGATCATTCATTATAATCTAGTTGAAACCTCTGTCCCATTCATAGTTTATGAGATACTTTATGCTTTATGTCAAAATATGCCAAATTAAAATATCTCATAAACTCTTGATTTTTCGGTAATTCTACCTTACTACTTTTATATGCCGAATAATGCCTGATTATTCTGCATATAAAAGTAGTAAAGTAGAATTGTTAAAAAATCAATAGTTTACGAGATACTTTACACTTTATTCTGGCATATTTTGACATAAAGCATAAAGTATCTCATAAATTATAAATGAGACAAAGGTTTAACTTACAATGATTCTTACTCATATCCTAATCACCCACAGAAGTTAAAAAGTGGGTTATTAAATCTAAGAGGTCTCCTTGTGAGTGCTCCTAACACTGAATAAAAAACATATCATTTATCATTTTTATATCGTTATCTATATTATGCAACGTATCAAATCAAGAACGTACTCAATCAAAATTTAATAAATGTCAAAGAAATTCATAAACATAATTTAATCTAACCTACATCACAGACTCTTACCGAATTTCATTTCCCTTTTTTTTTTGGTATCTTGTGGGAATCCATTTTTTTATATCTTTTACANACACANANANANANANANATATATATATATATATATATATATATATATATATATATATATGCTTTCATGGATCTCGATTTTCTGAAAAGAAGACATTTATATTATTTAGAAAGATTAATTTGATAATATTACTTACGAATTTGCGCGAAATCATCCTGTGCTAAGGAACGGTAAAATCGATCCGTTGATAACATGTTGGAGCAAAGAGTTCCATATTTCCGAAGCCAGCTGTCGCGAGAGAACGAAAAGCGGATGGTGCCCTCTGTGAGGCAACGAGTAACCTGAACGGGAGAGAGGTAGTGAAAGGGATCGCGAGAGGGCGTGAGTATTATTAAAATCGCGGCTATTTACAGAGAGATATACCATATTTCGTATATGTATATTTAAATTACACAACACACAAATTACAGCGTAAACATTATAGACAGACCGTAAGAAGTCGAGAAATAGGAGGTGCGTACAAATTTGATCGGCGCGCTACGGCGCGCGCCCGCGTCGACTCTATTGCTGCACATATCTGCAAATGAGGTATATTTCACATTTATATATATAAGAGTAAATCGTAAAGTCGATCCAACAGGCGGGACAAGCGGGACCATCGCTATCAACGTGGGGAAGACGAAGGGGAGCGGGATGGAAACGAGAGGCGAGAAGGACGGAGAGAAAGGGGACGAGACATGGGTAGCGAGAAAAAGGAAAAAGTACAAGGGTTGCGGGGACGCTAAACGACGACGACGATTCGAAGAAGTCAATTTGGAAAAATTTGCGGTGATGAGAGACAGGCAGGCGGATAGACAGATATAAATAGACACGTTACTTCGTTTTCCGTCTAACGTTCATAACTACGTAACTACATAACGATCCGATCGATCGGCTGTTACAACGATCGCGCGTTGTATACAAAGCGGCGACTACGGACAGAATTTTTGGCCTCCTGCTCCTGCTTTTCGGCTCCCGAGACGGGACATGACCGTTGTCGGAACGTAACGGAACGGAACAGAACGTTCAGATACGCGAAAACGCTTTTCGCCGACGCCTCTCTTTCGCCACGTGCCAGGGACGGATGATAGCTTTTCGAGACCTGAAGCTGTTAAGATGAAGATACATCCTTTATCTCCATAACGAAATTGCTTAATATTTCGGAAGAAAATTATATCGGGGTACATCTTTAGCAGTATTTAGGTTTGAGGATCTTCAGATTCTTTAAACTTTTAGGGCCGGTTTTTCCAACTTCTTGGTAAGCTAACTAATAGTTGAATGACACGTCTGAATTGGTCTAATTATTTAACTTTTATTAGTTAGTTTAAGAAGTTGGAGAAGTTTTCCAAGAAGTTGGAAAAACCGGCCCTTAATGGGGATACTGCCAAGTAAGAAGCTGTGCGTTAAACATTGAAATTGAAACATTTGTAAAAATTACTTAAAAAAAAAAAGGTAAAAAACATCAAGTGTGTCCATGCCCGTCGAAATAGATATGCGAAACAATATTTTTGTTATAAAAGTAGTGATATCAAACATTGTTATAAAAATCAAATATTACGCCAGCTGAGCATGAATTTGTATGCATCATGAAATTTTTCTGTTTCAATACAATTAAAAGAGAAAGGCGAATATTATTGTTCGAGGATTATGCCTTCGGGCGATTTTGAGAAGTTGAGGCTCAAAAAACTTCTCTCACGCAAATCCGTCCCTGACCGTCGCTAAAAATTTCGTTTCTCGCGTTTTCGCGCAACGCGCGCGATTCGAGCGCGAAAAGTATACGCCTTTCGCGCGAAGCACGGTGACCGACGAGCGATGGATCGGATCGAATCGATCGGAGCACGCGTGAGAACGAATTATTCCCGGCCCATCGCTTCGCGTAATATACAGATAATATTACACTAGCTACATAGCTATCAGATGCGTATCTTCTGCTTTTTCTTCTGTTTTTTTTTTTCTTTACACGTATACACAAGCGCATACATAGACTACCGCGCGTGTAGAATACGCATATAAATACATGCTCACGCATATAGCACACGGATGCAGCATTCACCCACACATACACACATACACGTGCACGCGCACATCGACACACCGCCATAAGACACCTTATCTCTTCAAGACTACGCGAATTTGTACATAAGGCATCACGATATCGTGTCGTTTCTCACATACGAACGTGTGATAACGGCGAAGCGTGATACTCGCTCTTCTATCTATCTGTTTCCGCTATCGAGGAGCTTCGGTAAATATCGCGTTAGCGACGACCATCGAAATGATGCGGAATGCGGCGCGGCGCGGCGCGGCGCGGAGACGCGGATTTAAGCTTCTTCGACTTAAGCTCCGACCGTGCGGACGATCGTTTACACACGCCAAACAGGATATCTCGAGTCGCAGTCAGGCTTCGAGATAGCGATAATTTCGAGATAGCGTTTGCTCTAATCTGGCAAATCATTTCGCGAGGGACTCGACAGCGTCGCGAGATGACGGGCCTCGTATACAGCCTCGAAAAATGTATGAATGACGATAGCGGAGCTCCCGATTGTGTGCTCCAAGTTAAAGCTTTCGTAAACGAGATTGTATAGAGAGAATCGTCACCGGGGAATCACGTGCATGGGAATGAAAAAATTCATCATCAACGAATGTACATATTTCGGATAAAACCGCAGCGTCAGAGTGGGCAGATTCGTGGTAAACGTTTCGAAGCGAATACAATGGATTGTTAATATAGAGGCTGCCTTTTAAAACGGATGTTTTCGCTTTTACTTTCCAAGAGCATTGGCTTCACTTCTCTTCATACGAGTCGACGGCTCGGGTCCATCCCGGCTTGGTGTGAAGTTACGCTATAGTTACCGAGGAACGGGGATTGTAATATCCCTCACTCGGACTTGTCCGTGAGTGAGTATACAGCGCTATGACGAAATGTTTCCTCGCGATCGCCACCCACACCGAGGATGTATTTCGTCATGACCGCTCAACCGAACGGTAGTGAGCGTAACCGAAGCGATCGGATCGAAATAGCTCTCTTCGAGCGCTCGATCGATGCTTCGCTGATATGTATATTATGAATCGAGACCGATCATCGGGCCCAAAGCCGATTCCGAAACTATAGCGGGATGGATATCGAGGCCGATGCAGCGGAGTTCGATTGCATCGACGATTGCGTAAACGTACGTGGGTCGAAGGTGCTTTCGTTTGCGAATCGAAAGTCAATTTGAAAAGAATAAATAATATAGGAGGAGTATCAATAAGGGGCTCAAAATTAAGAAAAAAAATAGTTATTAATGATTTTTGTATACATTTTGAAAATAGACTGTCTGCTTGATAATAAAATAATATTATACGAGAAAAAACGCAGCATTTAATATTATATAATTAACGTTGGTCGAACTTCGTTTTTCTTCAAAATAACGCCGTTTTCACTAACCATTAAAAATTTTTTTTTTATAGAGCATAAGCGAGAAGCATTTTGCTTCTTATGTAAATATAAAATACTTTAAATTAATACTTACACAATATATAAAAAAATTATGTTGCTTTTGGCATGTGCTCTAAAGAGCAAAAAATTGGGCCTTATCGGTACTCGTCCTTTCTAAAACTTCTGAGATTGACAAACGGGATGAAGAGAAGCATAAAACTGCATAGAAACAATGTAAATACATATAATATCTGCAATGCGATGTCATAGATATCGCTCCGTCTAGAAATTCTGATATCAGAGAAATAGCTTTTCACTTTTTTTTTTAAATAAATTCTACATGTTTTTCTTGACGTTCTCCAACTGACAGTTTCGAAAAGCTTCGCGCCTCGAAGTCTGAATGGCGAAAACCACGCAGCGCGCGTCCAACACAGGTAGTCGAGAACGAACGGGAAGCAAAGAGAAGATTTCTCTCTCTTTCTCTCTTTCCCTTTTTCTCTTTCTCTGCTTATACTGTCCCGCTCTCTTCACTTGGTGTGTTGCTTCGGGAGGTGCCGCTTCATGTGCAGCGCGAGATGATCGCTCCTGGCGAAGGAGCGCTCGCAGACCGCGCATTTAAAGGGCTTAGCCCCGGTGTGCTTGCGGTAATGCCGCGTCAATTCGTCGCTCCTGGCGAATCGCCACTCGCATTCCGGCCATTGACACTGATACGGTTTCTCGCCTGAAACAGCCACAAGAGGACAGACATAAGTGAAAACGTGCACGGGAATTTATATCCGAAAGCGATTACATTTATAATGAATAACAAGCCGTTGCTTGAATCGCTGACTTGTTAGACGATTAATTCTTAAGTAAAATGATAAAGACGTAGGCAATTTGATCCGTCCATCTTTCTCTTCCATGATACTTGAATCTTATTAATTCCTATGTTTTCAAATATTTTTTACATTCTTAATTTATATTAATTTATATATATTTCCAGGGCGAAATATATATTTCAAGATATACATATATAATTGTATTTGTCCTTTTTGCGGAGTATTTTGCTGGAAACTGTAAAGGTGTATCGATCGACATACAGGGGTCCGATCGGCGCGACTCTCGAACGTCTCACGACGAGCGAGAATTCCGTTCGAGTTTCGAGACGACGGCGACCTATTAGAGAACAAAGCGTTGCTCTTTGTGAGATAGAGCCGCGGGATGCAGTACTTAGGTATATACCCCGTCGCGCCTCTCAGCTGCGAGAGATGCAGCACGGTGTGACCTTTAACTGTACCTGCATGCCGCAACACGCTCACCTGTATTCTAGCGCAATCGCGCCGGCCGGACCGCGCTCACGCGCGAGCGAGCGACCGGCCGAATGCAACCGGCTAATGCGAGCCAACATGCCCGCATTCCGCTCGCCGGCTTCGCCGATTATCGAAGAATATGCCTTCCTTATTGTTGTTACACGCGCCCGTGGCGCGTCTCGCCTTCGTAAACGGCGGGATTGAGAGCTCGCGCACGATTGACTCTACAACTTGTGATGCGTTGGATCTTCAGAGTACAGACATAAGTCCAATTAAAAAAATTGACATTTGAAATTAAAGCGGTACAAGTTGTAGCGTCTCGGATTGTAAAGTCCATTATGAAACGGTTTCACGTTAAAAGAAAATTGCGAATTAGAAAATCTAATATTAGAGGTTTTATTGTCTTGATATTTTATCGTTAATTAAATTTAATATTCCGGCAGGCTTCTCAGACAATTTCCATCTTTGTGAATTTTTATCGAACATTGTGTGAGAGGTTTAAATCAATTAATCGCTTGTTTTTATATACGAATGATTTAAATTGTGTTATTGATCTCCATCGTATATGTCTCTTTGCTGCTCACTTAAATGTAGCTTCTTGATTATATTTCTTAAACTTATTTCTTGGCATTATTTTTGGAGTATATAATTATTACCGTTTTTCCGAATCTTCATCAGAGGGATGTCTTCCATAAATTTTATTTAATAAATAAATAAATAAGTAATTACTATATAATGTAATCGAAAGCGAAAGAGTGTACCAATATTTGACAGATCCGTTTTAGACTTCGCCTTAATCCTCGAGACGCATAAATTCGACTTATTCGATTTTAAATGTCTCCTACGCCAAGATATCCCGCCGCATCAGCGAGCCGTTTGCGAATTCGATCGCGACGAAAGATTCTTTCGCGATGCGCGGAACGGTGAGTAAGAAGCGAGTGCTAAGCGAGTAAAAGCGAGCGAGGCGAAGGCTCGACGGGGGATCCGAGGTAGGAGGGCACCGGGGAGGGCGAGCACGCACAGGAGAGGAGAAGAAAGAACTCGATAGCTAAGAGATACACCCACGCATCCTTCTAGCCCGTTCCTGTTCCTCTCGCGCGCGCTATACGGAGACGACCCTAACCGGTCCTCGCCGCCGCAGCCGCCCTGCGCCGCTGCGAGAGTTGCATTCAGCGCTGCAGCATCGCGTCGCACCGCTGCCACGCGACGCACAGCCCAGGGAACGGTACTACTACCACGAGCGCTATCCATTTACGGTATCGCGCGCGTTCACGTGAGAATTCTTCGGATCTCCGCCGGCGAGAACGTGCGACTCCAGCGAAATTTCCTCTCGGCTTGTCTGTCGCCTGACATTAGCAGGTTCATTCTCAATGCTCGGGCTAGTATATCCTTTCGAAAAGGAAACTTCTTACGAAGAATTTATTAAACGCGTCTTAAAATGTGTAATCTCAAGAAAAGAGATAAATTGAAATGGAAAGTCAATCTATAAGAATTATTATTCTCTCTATAGCGATTTTCTCTCAAAGTTTACATTATAAACTCCTGGGTTGCCACTGCTCCTACTCAATATTCGGTTAATTTGACTAAAACAATGAGATAAAATTAGCGACATATTGAATAAGTCTTACTCAATATGTTGTTAATTAATTAATTAATTTAGGTAACTTCCATGTTAGTCAAAATTGTATCTTCCTTTTAATTAAAATGAAATATTGAGTAGGAGCAGTGGCTTATGGAATTGTTAAAAATGACTCAAATTGAGCATAATTTGATACTACGAGTTCAACAGTGTAAGTACTGAAAATTCTTTTAATAAGCAATACGTGTTGTAATGTGTAGACGCTGGGATTTACGCGGCGCGAACTCTGTGGTATACAAGATATTTACGATTTCAATAATATTCGCGCTTTTTCCTGTCTTATATAAAATTTTATTAACAAAAATTTATTAACAAAAAATTCTTTTTAATATCTTTAACATTCTTAATTTAAAACGCAAAATTGCGAGCGCGATTATTTGTATCCTTCGATTCGCGCGGTATCGCAAGATACGATATTGCGTTACGATGTCTCCGGGGCCGATCGGCGACACTTAAGGGGCCTTCAGGCGTCCCCGTTAATTTTGGATCACTTTCACCCGAGAGCCGGCAGCGCTCCATTCTGCGAACAAGTTGCTTTCCAAATACGCTTCCTAGCCCTACTTTGCTCCAGATTTCTTCGACCACCGGGCTTTCTCGCGATGCCTCGGGTTTCGATTAATCTCCTGGCAATTAATGATAGCGCTTAAACTTTGATTATTTACTTTAAGGTCGACAAAATTCTAAAAGACAGAACAATCGAGTACATATTGAGAAAATAAGAAAATGAGAATGTCAGGAAATTACTAGAATTTAATATTAACACTACTGATTAACGATGTGTTTCTATAATTGATTTAATTATATATTAATCACGATAGGGACGTACGTGCTTTTTTACGAATTTTTTTATCGTCAATATCATTCGTGTATAAATCGTGATATTAATATAAATTAATGATGTTAATTCTTGTGTTGGTGTCGCGTCGATAAATGATTGATTGTTATATTAATTATAAAGATTATTTTCAATATAATACAATAATTGTAGAATGAATTAATAACCAAGCCGACGTCATACACGCGACTCGTGGCACGGCGCATTCACAGCGGCGCGGCGAGGGTTCATTCACGAGTCGTCCGACAGACTCGCGCGCGAGGGCCACGTGCCCCCCTCGGCTTCTCCTCCACATCGAAGCGTTCTCCGTCGCGGCGCGCCCGTGTCTCGCTCGCCTGTGCTTGCCAGAGATCGCGCGACAAATTGAAATATCCTCGCATAATCTCGCATATCGATCGGTTCTCCATGATTTTAATCGATCGACGGCGCGTGATCGACGCAAGTATTGATCGATGAACAAGATGTACATGTCGCGGCGATGAGGCTGGTGGCAAATTAATTTAGCTGTCGCTGGTATACCCTCTTCGCGCGAGCGCAGAAGAAAAAAAAATGTCTATTCGATTCAAATGTCAGTGGAGGGTACGAAGGCGAGAGCGAGTCACTCGCGCACAGTAGTAGCGTGCATAATCTATCTAAATGTAAATCCACGCGGTTACATTAGATAATGGGATATTTCCTTACTCTAGATTATTTTTATTATTAAAATTTAATATTAATACCTGATTAACGATGTGTTTCCGTAATTGATTTAATTATAGAAATTCTATAATTGATCTATAATTTATTTAATTATGCATTAATTACAATAGGGTTGTAATTGATTTTTTACGGATTTTTTGTATATAAGTCATGATATTAACATAAATTAATGTTTCTCCGAATCTGTAATTAGAAGAGGATTAATTATAAAAGTAATTTTGAGAAGCTAAGCACGCATGAGACGGAGAGATAATTTTAGGTATTTTATGATGTCTCGCTCGCGTTTGCTCTAATGTGATCCCCTCGATCTTTTAAGATCTTGAAATTTTATTTCATTCGACCGATTCGTTTGAGGCGATGACATGGGTTTACCGCAAAAACCCACCGAGATATCAATTCGAAAGTGGTACATCGCACTTAAGATGCCTCCGGCTTGCATTCCGCGAGAGACTGCCGCGTAGGCACGTGTGCGGGAAGCACATCTCCCCGTCCCTCTCCCCGCCCATCGTCATCTCCTCTACGCTCTCACGCTCTCCCGCTCTCTCGCGTGTGCTCCACGCGTGTGGGAACTAACATGCGTGTTCGTCCAGGTAGCACTAGCACGCGGCAGGCCGGTGTTGGTGCCACGGACTCGCGTCCGTGTGTTGGCGAAGCTTGGACACCGATAGGATGTGGGTCGGTCGCTAGCTTCGCTCTAAGCGGAAAGTCGCATACCACGAGAGCTTCGTGCGTCCCTTACCACGTTTACATATGATAGAAGCGCCTTTGCGCGACACCGCGCTCGCGAGCGGTGCCAATGCGAAGAAACGGGAGAGATGGAAACGAAGAGGCAGAGAGGAGAAAGAGGGAGAGAGAGAGAGAGAGAAGAGGGAAAGAGAAAGAGAGAGAGATAGAGACGCTCAGGACCGCGCCCTGCCCACGCGCAAACGTCGGCTGCTCGACCTCGCGCTTTCAAACTCCTCGTCTCGCTTCGCGTAGATGAGCTACATACCTAATTACCGGAAAATACACGGAAACCCCTCCCCCTAATTTTAACATTCCCTCCCTTGTACCGGCGCAATAACGTGAATACATCGAAATACAGCAATGTTTTCACTCACCCGTATGTATCCGCTGATGAGCCTTCAGATGCGAGCTCTTCGTGTAGACTTTCGTACAACCTGTAAAAGAGAGTACGAGAAATTAGGTCAAACATAGTTAAAGAAGTGTGGTTGAAATAATAAAGTAAAAAATCTAAACGAAACATTGAAACTACGATCTATAAATTATATAATTTAATCTCAAATTAATCTTTCAGTCATCGCGCGGGCTCATTACAAGTCCGATGTTTGGTAAATCGCATTTTCGCAATAAAATATAAACATCGCCAAATTGAATGGAATTTTTAAAAGTTTCAATAAATGTCATTTTCAAAAGATATAAATTGATTTTTATACTGGATCATCTCAAGATCCTATGCGTTCACTTGTATTACAAAAAAATCGCGCGACGACTACAACGTTTAATCCTTTAATATTTAATTTGAAGTTATAGACACCAAATGGATCTGATGCATACAGTTTCTCTTTCAATTTCTTTTAAAAAAAAAAGGTGTACTTTTTAATTAAGAAATGAGAAAGTCATCCCGCTCACCTATGAAATCGCAGTGGTGCACCCGACGCTTCTCCAACTCCGGGTTATTCCGCCTGTTGAACTTGTTGGACATCGACGGCGGTTGGATCCTATGGGCCGGATTCAGAATCGGGCCCGGTTGGGGATACGGGGGTGGCGGTGTCCGCCTCGGTGGACCGGCGCCGATAGGCGAGCCGGGATCGGAGATCGGTGGCGTCAGCGGCGAAATATACATCAGCCTCGTCATCGAGCCGTAGAGAGGTGATGTCGCGTTGCCGCTCGGCTGATGATGACTGGTCGTTGACGAATCACTATTGCTACCACCGCCGTTGTTGTTGCTGTTGTTGTTGTTGTTACTGGCGCCGTTGCCGTTACCGTTGCTATTGTTACCGGCATTATTCCCGCTCGTGCTATTACTATTAACAGTCCCGCTGTTGTTGTTGTTATTATTATTGTTACCGTTGGGGAAGTTCTTGAAGAGCGCCGTCGTCGCCGCCGTCGTCGTCGTCGGCGTCCGATGGTGGACAACGTGCTGAACACTAGAGGGATTCGGGAAGGGATTCTGCGAGGGGTTCGCGGCCGGTCCCTCGAGGAGATGCAAGGTCGGCGGTGGCGGTAACGGTTCCGTCTTGATCTCCACCGGGGAGAGAACCGGCGGCGGTGACACGTCGTCAGTTTCCATCTTCACGTGAGACTGCGAACCCAGCATGTCCGCGTTCTCCGGATCCAGCTTCTGAATACTCGACGTGATGTCCTCCCAGAGCGGCGGCCTGAGAAAGACATCGTCGTCCTGGCCGGCGGACCCCGGCTGACTCCTAGCGGAAACGAAACTGGCTTGCGGTGGTCGACACACCGCCGTAGGCCCGCCGACCTCGAAGAAGTCCTCCATGTGCACGGACGGCTCCCGCGCGTCTCTCGCGTCCGACTCATCCTCGTCCAACCTCTGCAGACGATCGAGATCCTGCCTGCACAGCAAAGTGTCCAGATCCGACGTCTGCTGGGGACAGAAGAAATAGAACTCGTCATCATATTGATCTAATTTTCCAATTAACTGTGGCTGTTTTCCAGCTAGGAGCCACACAACGTAACACTGTGTTCCACTGTGTTAAGTTCTGGGACCAATTAGAACTTAGATTGATCTGCTAAGACGTTAATATAACAAATGTTATTGTATATTTTTATTTTTAATTAAATTTAAATTATTTTATGTTAAATATATGCGAAAGAAGAGCTCTTACCACATGTTAAACAAAATTTCTTAAAAAAGTTGATAACACTCATATGTTTTACACACTCGTACTTAGTTTTTTTACAGTGTCGCGCAGTATAATTCTGTGTCATAGTTGAAACACTTTATGTTCGACACAGTGTTACACTGTGTTATCTTGTTGGAAAACAGCCAATATTTTTAACTTGAACAATTCTCGATATTTCATTTACGTTATTTAATTATGTCATTTTATATAATGTTATTTTTCGCATGTTGAAACGTATGAAACGTTCAATGTTATCTCTTGGATAACAGCAATTAATCAGCAAATACATTATTTACGTTTATCAAAATATTTGATATTTTTAGAGCTAACAATAGCAAGAGATGTACGAAAACGCTTTAAGGATGACGTCTTAAGGAAGCGTTTCGAAATATACATTTACTAACGATCGATTAAAGTCCCTTCAGCCATTCTAGCATTTGAGATTGTAAAGGGCGCATCTGCCGTGAAAAGGACGGAGGGCGAGTGACTTGCGATATGATGATATGCGCGGCGAAGATCCCCAGGTCTGGCGTTGTCAACATGCCCAACGCTGTCTCGCCCTACACGACGTCCCGCACGCGCGAGGAGGAGCGACGGAAGAAGGGACGCGAGAGACTAGCGATGCCGCGTCATCCTTTGCATGATTTGTACACGGGCAACGCCGCCCTCACGCCCCATGGTACACCGTTTCCTTCCCTTTCCTTTCTTGTCATGTCGAGAGACGACGAATGCCACCTCACTACAGCGCGTCCGATGCATAACATTCGGAGGATTTCTACGAGGGCCTCTCGGATCGATGCGAACGCGGACGCGTCGCCTGTCGCCGGCGATGACAACCGTCGATACTGTTCTCGCCGGAAATGCATGTGGGTATCAAAAGCGAAGCTGGGAGACAGTTACGGCATCGTTTCGATCTTTACGACTTTAACACTTCCGCTGGAATGTAAAAGTCCGTGGCCGAGGCCGTGGAATAGTACCGAAATACCTGTCGAAAAGGGATCGAAAAAAAATTGTGGTTCTGCTCTGATCTTTAGGACCTACGTTTCCAACGTTAAAATCTCCTCGTTCAAATCTAAAACTGTTTCACGTGAAAGAGACGTCTTCGAACACTTCAGTAGACAGTCTATATTGCGAAGAAATGCTTATAAATTCGCTAAAAAATATCGTATGGCAAGCTTTCGAGCTTTCAATCGGGTTTTCTTGCTCGCGCGTCTTGTGCAGCCCGCAATGATTTATGAATTATTTACACAATGAATAATTCATCGTCGGAAGATTGGTACACTCGCGACACTCGACCGTACCTGATATGCAATTTGAAAAGGAGCTCGTGTGCGCGAGGCGAGGTACGATATGCGCGCCAAACATTATATTTAAAAATCTGTATGCTTAAATCGTAGTGCATTCATCGTGTCGACGAACCGTCTCATGATTCCAATTTTACGAACGATAAAAAATAGAAATAAAATATCTATCTTCGCGGAAAAAAACGGAGAACGGAGGCGAAGCCTCGAAATCTATCAATCGCTGTAAATATAAAAAACATTTCATATATGAAATATTTTTTACTTAATCGCTAAAGATGGCTCGAACATGAGTCTAAAGTTTGATTCTTTAATTGAATAAATGTATTAACGATTAAATATATAATCGAATTACGCAACAGTAGCTTCGCTGTTATGCAATTCCTCAACATCTTATATTATCATTATATAATTTAATTTTAATATCAAGAATCTTTTTATATATTTTTTATTTTGATTGAAATTTCCATTACAAAAGTAAACACTGATACAATCTTTTTCATGGTCCAACGATCCAAATTTGAATTGACTAAAGATATATTTTAATTTAATTTTAATATCAAGAATCTCGTTATATATTTTTTATTTTGACTGAAATTTCCATTACAAGAGTAAACAATGATACAATCTTTTTCGTGGTCCAACGATCCGAATTTGAATTGACTAAAGATACGATGATTTAAGATTGCAATCCAAGATGGATAGCATAGACGAAAATGTCAACTGCAATTTGTAACATTATGAAAAAATTGATAGCGTAAGATTCGTCCGCCTATATGTAAAAACCTATAATATTTGACATTTCTCGATGGACCCAATAAAGTGTACCTAGGATGGAAAGTGCCATTTACGTGCGAAAACACACACGATGTTAAATACGATTGTTTGAGACAAACGCGTCCGAACGCGAGAATTAACGTTTCGTAATTTTCTCTTTCGATCCATCGGGGCCCGCCGCGGTGGGACCAGCCTCTTTTCCTACGGTCTCTCGTCATCCGTCTCTTTCTCGCGTTGCGATGATAATGATAGTGCGGAGCGCGAGCAAAGTTCGTCCATCCGGCTATTAATGCGCGTAATCATAGAGCCAGGGTCGCCGGTGTTAATAATGCGTTTTCGAATCTGTCGGAGCGAGAACGGACACCCACGCCGCGCCGATACTGCGTCGTCATTATGTGCGCGGCGGCGTGGCGTGTGTGCGTTTACGCGTGCATACGTGCGTGCGCGCGCGCGCGAGCGCGGACGCGCGTACACTCCCACGCGCGCGTCCACGAACACGCGAGCGTACGCTACGCTAATATCCTCGCTTGATTATTCCAGTTGATCGCAAGCTGGTTTGTTGATCGCACACCAATAACACGATGACGATGACGACGATGAACGTCGTAATCGTCCTCGGAAAAAGAATGATTCTCTCTCTCTCTCTCTCTGTCTCTCTCTTTCTTTGGACTATAGCGAGTTAATAAATCCAGTTCGTCGTATTCTGGTGAACATAAGATACGATATCCGTTCTCCTGCGACTCAATTAGCATGCAGCCAATGATTCCGGAGCGCAAGAACGTTTCTCGCTTCGGCTCGTTTTGCTGAGGCAGTATTAACGAGTTCGCGAGAGAACGTGGAAAAGCGTGGAGAAGCGAGAAAAGTCGAGGTTATTGTAGTTTAAATCCCTACGTTGCGAATTCTGACAAAAAGCGAATTATCCCCCTTTAATTCTAATAATATCTAAAGGAGTAATTACTTAACAATTTTTAACTCGGAGAAGTAGTTCGTTCTTTAAATAAAATTATATAAAAATGCAATCACTCGCGGCGAGCTATCCCGAGGTGAGATATCATCGAGATATCGATACTTCAAATCGCGAGCACCTTCTTCAAGTCCTATTCTAATAAAAGAACATTTGACAACTATAAAATTTCATTAAATATAGCCGTTTATCAGATTGCGTAATATCGACGGCGCCTGCGATAACTCGCGCGAGCGACTACTCGGCTCGTACTTTACAATTATCACTTGGCGCGAATCGCCAAGGAAATTTGATATAGCGACGTGATAAACGCGACGCGGCCTAGAAAGAAGGAATAGAAGAACTCGACGCGACGCGACGCCATGCTGCTCGCGATGAGAAAACGCAGCGCGCAGAAGCAACCAGAGCTCACCGAATCAATCTGGGGAGGCCACACCCTCTGACCTAAAGCCGTATTATCGCGATAAACGCCCAGGAAAATGTCAGCCATGAAGTCGCCCCGAAATATCCTCGCGCGCGATTCTTGCCAAAACGCTTATCATCGCCGTCGCGACTTTGCGCCCGCGATCGCGATCGCGATCGCGCTGCTCGCTCGAACGGCGACGTGCCATGGCAAGGTACGAGTATGTATGTTCACGGTCCGTCATAATTTTTCTACTCGTCGACGCGCTCCGACCTCGATAACAATGCACGGACGCGGGGGTAGCGCGACTTCGAAGCAGCCACGACGATCGCTTTCGTAATACGAGGCCTTTGGATTCTTCTAGATATAAATTACTTTCGCGAGACTTAATCAATGATTTAATCGTTACGGTTGTAAGATAGCGTGAAATCTGTGCATGTACCAAGTTCTATCGCTTGTTATTAGAACATATGGGGTGGGGATTTTTAATTACGAGTTAGTATTATAGTATCGGTATTATGAAATTGATTATCAATTTAATTATGTGATGGTACTCTATTCTATAGATATTCTATATACTCTATTCTAGCTTTAGCTTTGGACTGCGCTCCAAGTCCAAAAATAACGGCGCGTAATTTCGTTAAATTGAAAAGTGTACACAAATTCACGCGAAAAGTATTATTAAACACAAGGATCCTGCAGTTCGATCGTATTGTCACACCTCCTATTTATCGATTATTTATCATGACTGTCCTAGCTTGTATGATTTATCGACGTATCGTGCGTGATCATCTCGCGCTTGCGAGTCCTCCAATTTCTTTTTTCCTCGCAGTAGAACCCTAGAATTTCACCGAGACGACGTCTGAAACGCTAAACGAGCGAGACTCTCGTTAGAGTGACCGAAAGAACGGCAGAACGAAAGAGGCAGAACGAAAAGGAGACGAAGGAGGAGCTCGGAGGATCCGGGCTCCGGGCGACTGCGGGTCGCGTCGCGTCGCATCGCGTCGCGGGGTTAGGGACGGGGTAGACACACAAGACGCACGGAGGTCCCTCGCATCTTCCGATCCCCCTCGAGGGGGCTGTACATCCGTGGCGCGGCGCGGCGCGGCGCGGCGCGGACACGTAGATTCTATCTCTCCGTCCATTCAACCGCCTAGGTAATAAAACTCTCGCGTCCATTATTTACTTGCATTATCGTTACTTTACGCCCACGCGGCCTCTCGTCGTATTTATGGTGAAATTATTCAGCATTATTTCGCGAAATATGAATAAGATGACGGCCGGAGATACGTCACCGTCGTCGTAGCGATGCGCGCGCGATTCGCGAAATCTTTCAGGCGGAAAGCGAGAAATCGCACGAGCGAGATCAACCGATCTCCTCTATCGCGAAAGGGTAATCATCCGATCCGATCGATCGCGGCCGATCGCGATTCCCCGGTGCTTGCTCGTGGAAGCGGCGAAGACGGAACCAAATTTAACCACCCTCCCGCTACAATTGGCGAATCATCATCGGCACTATCGCCGCGTGACGAGATTGACGCAGGCGATATTTCGGCCAATCTGCTGGAAACCCGCCGCTTCCGGCGGGTTTCAGCCTATCGGCTAAAAGTCAGCAGCACGGCCGCGAGGGGTTGAAAAGGGGAGAAAATCGATTGTCGGGTACCGTTGCGCAAGTGCCTTTAAAAGGACGGCGCGGCGCGGCGACGCCGGGCGATTAGGATGAAGAGGCAAATGGCGGCGATG
This sequence comes from Tetramorium alpestre, assembly GCA_021460005.1. NCBI lineage: Eukaryota > Metazoa > Arthropoda > Insecta > Hymenoptera > Formicidae > Tetramorium > Tetramorium alpestre. The sequence continues at coordinate 49,922 of JAJVSH010000145.1, read as the reverse complement.
GCAGGCGGTAGGCAAGAGAGTATCATTGTTCTCTGTATACATTTCGTAAGTAGATTGGCATTTGTGATGCAAGTCGAGCCGCGTTGCCGCCGCCGCCGCCGCTGCTGCCGTCGCTGCTGCTGTTGCTGCTGACCTTTAAACGACTTTCTTTTAGACTACGCGTGACTTGATCTCGGAACTCGATTCTGCTCGATTCCCCCTCGTCGTCGTCGCTCTANTCGCGACGCGAGAGAGTGATACGCGCACCAGCAGCAGCCACCGGCATGGCATCGCCTAACGCGATCGCAAGACCGCGCCGCGCGCGCGGAAACGCGCGCGAATTCTACTGTGCGTGGCGAGATCGTGATTCCGAGATATCTGCGGGTTTATCGCGTTCCGCGACTAATTACTCGGTACATGGATATTCATGCCTCGCGGGCTTTGCCGCGCGTTTCCTTGTACCGTGCCGATCCGACAAATTCCGCGGAACTTGTCTCGCGTGTATTTCGACGAGAGCTACATCGCGCGATGCAAATGTATGTTTATCTTATCGCATATAAATGTGTAGAAATATATAAAAAATACATGCAGTATAAAAATATCAAGAAATACGATAATTATCTGCCGCCAAGTGTAAAGTAGCGCGAGACGCCGATTTGAGAGATTCTTAAATTATCGGATTATCTCAATAACGGCTGAACCAATCAAGTTCCGAGTAGGCTCAATCGATAGCTTGAGTTTGAATTATATAATAAAAATGTTTTCATTTTTCGTCTGAAATGTAACACGGTGTGCGTAAATGATTATCTTAAACAAATCCTTCGATATATATATGACGATCTAGTTTACTCGATTTATCTCTTAAGCGTCCGCGCGGACATTCGATTGATAAGGCCGACGAATCTTCCGAACTATCACAAAATTTGCGGCACGATCGACACTGTCCGTTTATTCGTTCGTAATTGGTGACTTGCGGCCAGACCGCCGACTTCCCGGCCGGAAAATTACTTAATGAATATGGACATGCAACGCATTACGTCGTATTAAAACGCACGTGCGCGCAGGCACATCCCTACGTCGATCACGAAGCAAAGTTTGACAAGCGCGCTCGTGTTACCTCACACGTGGCGTTCGCGGATCCCTTCTCGCTCCCTTGCCCGGGCACGTGCGATGGCCCCGCGATACGGTTTGTCGTTGTTTGTCCACGACCATTTACGAGTCGCGCGGTGTTAATCGAATAACTTAAAGATCCGTGACGTGGGTTAATCGGCCGCCATAAAAAGTCCCTGTTCCGTAATATAACGTATTATTTGTTAATTAAGCATGTAGAATTTGTCCCTAATGTCTATTTCTACCAATGTGGATTGGCTTTAATCTCAGTTTATTTTTGCTCAGTTTATCTCAGGTGACTTTTATCTTTTTTCAATTCTTAAAATTAGAGGAGGATAAAAGTTAAACCGCGATTAAAATTAATCTACATTGATAGAAATATCTACATTGATAGAAAGTAAATAAATAAATAAATAAATACAAATATAGACATTGATTTCAAACTAATTCGAGCTCCATCTCCACAAAACTCTCTATTTGAAAACAAATCAAGAATTGATCAATTAGTTGCGACATTCAAGGAATCATCGATCACGAACAATGCACATTTTTTATAGTCAAATATTTGATTCTTTCTTCGCCGACTCTATGGCCGACCGGACGCTATGCCTAACTATTCTCGTTTCTCTACCTCACCGCGGCACGGCACGCTTCATCATCGATCTCTCGCATTGTTAGACGCTCGTCTCACGCGATCCGCACATCCTGCGGATCCACTCCCCTCATTAGGACACCTCAGGTCATATATTACCACGCGACCGCGCGCGCATTCTCCGGGATGCATAAATCCAGGTGCAACGACAAACGGCGATTAACACAGGCGAAACCGTTGGTCATTTTGAGTCGATACTTTCTCATCAGCATTTAATTATTAATGATGTAAATTTATGGACAAAAAAAAAAGATTAAACTAGCTTCTTACCACATTATACCTCTTGCTTGTTGGCGCTCGACAAATTTACGCAATCGCGATTCAAATAAATTCGCCTGTGAAGGTTTCCTTCACCTCTCACCTTTTCGTTCGTAAATAAAAAATGAAATAAAAAAAATTCCATGGTCGGCTTCCTAATGTTTACTACGCTGATCGGTAAATATAAACCTGATTCGGATCTCGCCACGGTCATTGATGATTCGTCATCGCTCTCTCTCCTTCCGTCTGCCGCGACGCGGCGATAGGGAATGCTCGCCAAAGATTATCGTTATCGACTCTCCATGTTTCGTTACGCAAGCCGACGGCGGGCGTGAGTCACTCCTCGAGAGCCGCTGACTCGCGGGATGATCCCTTTGGCGAAACCGGGATCACTCCTCGAACGAACGGCCGGCTCGTTCACGATGTTGTGGCGCATTAACGTGATTACACGCTACGCTACGCTAACGTTCCTCGCGGACTCGGCTCGAGAGTCAGCTGGTAGCATGCGCGCGCGTCAAACTTCCGTGCTACCTGGGCATCTCCCTTATAATTTGCACCTGGTATTTCGATTCTATCTGCACGTGATTCCGATAACGTCGCCGAACGAGGCCAGCCGGACGTAATCTCGAAATTTCTTTTCACCCCACTAATTTACAAGGGGACATGTACGGGCGGGCGAATAAAATTACCTACAATACGTGATCTGTCATATTCAAAGCATAACAAGAAAATTACAAACTTGTAAAATATGAATATTTATTTGCATGCAAATATATATTCAATCGATCTCAAGATAATAATTACATGTTGTTTACAATAAAAAAGATATTTACCCATCTTTTCATAATGGGATTTTGCACAAAAAAACATTGCTGCAAAGTGCTTCTATTAGAATATATTACAGTTTTATTTCTGCTATTATAAAAAGCACTTTGCAATATTCCTCTTTCCAACGATTTCAAAAAAGATATTTAAAAACAAGTTATATAAGCAATACTTCAGGTATTTAAATACTGAAAAACATTCTAGTTAAAAACGGATGAATCAGAAAAATCTTGTAGGATTGATCAAATATTCTGGTTGTTATAAATTATAAAGTATTGAGTTCTATTATAATAACCAGAATCAATTATTGAGTTCTATTATAATAACCAGATCAAATATTCAGGTTGTTATAAATTATAAAGTATTGAGTTCTATTATAATAACCAGAATATTTGATCAATCCTACAAGATTTTTTGATTCGTCCGTTTTTAACCAGAATTTTTTTTTCATTGAAGACATTCTGTCTTTCTACTCGATAAACGAAATTACATTTATACGATGCAAGTCAATTTGAGACCGGAAAATGTGGTCGTCCTTGACTGTGGGGAGATTGGAAAAGCCACGGGAAGAAACGTCTACGAGAAAGGGGACGGGGAACATCGTCGTGTTGACGAAAGTAATAGCACGGTTGTTCCGGTTCAGAGGATCGTTACACGCGTATCTAACGCCACGGAGAGAACCCCTCGTCTATAGAACCCCTCGCCACCGATGACCCCCCGTTAATGCACTTTTAATTAATTAAACGGGCTGATGGGCTGCAACCCTCTTTCTCTCTCTTTCCCCCGTTCTCTTTCTCTGTAGAGCGTTCTCGTGTACCGACCTCGCGTGCCGCCGGCTGTCCTAGGTGCAAACTCGTAGGCTCCCTTCGGTATCCGACTAAACGTTTCTCTCTTTCTCTTTCTCTCTCTCTCTCTCTCTCTCTCTTCTCTCTTTCTTCCCTCATTGATCCCGTCATGCTTCTCGTCTCGCTCTTTCGTCGTTGAAAGCTCGCTACTGCCCGTGGCATTCGCGTAAAAGCTTCGCGTAGCGGGTGCTAATAGGTCACGCGAATAAAAGTGGAGCGAACACTTTTAGCGAAGACTGAAAGCACGAGTATTCGTTTCAAAGAAGCATAAACTACTTTAATGATGACAGCAGAGTTGTAAAAAAAATAAATATTTAAAGCATTTTTTTATGATAAATCTCTGATACGAAAACGTAAGTATTTGTTTCAAAGGAGCATAAATTATTTTAATGACAATAGCAGAGTTATTAAAAAAAATAAGTATTAAAAGCTTTATGATAAATCTCTGATAGTATGAAGATAATTAAAAGTAAAAATGAAGATATAGAAACCAGTAATAATGAAGAATAATGAACCAGTTAAATGTTTTTGCTTTAAAATAAAAAAGTTAAGAAGTAAAAACGTATGTGACTGTTCTGTACATACGTTTATATATAATATTATGCGTTTGCTACATATTGACTCGTAATTTCTGCTCGCTAGAGTGATTTTTTTGTCAATCGCGATCGTGACAGGTACTAATAGTTTAGTCGTATAAATATCACTTGGGCATCATAATGCACGAGTGATTTCATAATTATTGAAATAAAGTTCGTTTTTATCCATATATTTGCATCTATTGGTAATAAATGGTAATAAATGTTTCTCATGTTTTCTTAATGTATCGATTATGATTTCTCATTTATAACTTTTCGAGCGTGATCGAACGCTCTGTTATTTCTCTTCAATGATATTTTCCGCAGCGTTTTTTTTTTTCGAGGCGGAACTGAGAGGCGGAAAGAGGAATTTATTCGTACGAATGTATAAAATGGATTGTTTAGTCTCGCATCTCTTTTCCGCTCGGCTACGTGGACCACCCGAGAGCACGGCGCGGTGCCGATTTCTTTTGTTGCTGCGCTGCCGTAATTAAACTTACCGATGACGTTGATTTAGTTACTCTCTACGCGCCCTACGCCCCCCAACGGGATACACGTGCGAGTCGTGTACGCGAGCCTCGGATCGCATTTATACGGAATAAATAATTTCACGGCCGGATGGACCGAGTCACCTTTCAGACTTGTGATTTACCTTACCGGTTGCGATGTTTTGCGTATTATATACGGTACATGTAACTACATCTCAACTTCAATTTCCTAACGGGCTCGAGGTCTTCAAAATTCCACCAAGGATAGAAAACCTTGCCCCATAAATATAACTACACGTATAGATACTATTATAGCAACGATGATGCGTGATCGTCATTTTGTCAGAATAATGAAAATAACTTATTCAAAAGATGTCAATAAAGTCCTGTTAAATTGAAATAAATAAAAAAATGTTAAATATACGTATTTAAAAGACGGCGTGTTATTCCTTATCGTTTCCATTTTCTCATCCGATGGCCCGCATTTTTAATCATTAATTACTCGGAAGCTATGCAGATTCCTTAATATGTTTATTTAGAAGAAACCGATTCCAGGAGAACATTCGGTCATCTTGGGTTCGCTCCGTATACGGTGGAGCACCGGTACACCGGTAGACGGGCTACGCGAGATGCGCAGGACGATTAGAACGAATGGTCGTTATAAATCAGTTCCCTCGTTGGACCCAACTTGCGAGGAGACGCGGAATACGAAAGTGAGAGAAAGAGAGGGAGAAACTTCTCGGGGGAACCGAGATTTCGTCGTACACTTTCTTCTCCTTCCCCATACTCGGTTCAGTCCGTTTTCTCGGCGCATCCTAATCTACTCGCTCCGCGCGCACCCAAATAATCCTGATCCACTGACATCTCGCCTGTAGCAGCAGTGTCCCGACCGAAATAAATGGCTGAGGCGAGATGCAAGATCACGGTGACATCACGGGAGGACACGGTCCTGCGAGAACGTAATTATCCGTGAAGTTCTTATATCGATTCCCTTCGCCTTTCAAGAAGTTTAAGCCTCATTGTCAGTTACGCGATAACGTGCAATGTTTATTGCATATTGCACAATATCGTCTTCTCTGTATTACTTTCATTAATATAACTTGAAATCTACCGATTTTCCTCCTTAGAGAATTTTAATATATTTCTATTGATATAAAATATATATATTTTTTTTCATATAAATTGATGTAATTTAATTCTGTCTTGATATAATTGTCTTGTTTAATTTATTTCATCATCGATATAAACTGTAAAGAAAAAAATAAAAATGCAATATTCGTTGCAGAGAAAATTTTGCCAAGTAAACGCATGCGATTTTCAACAAAGCGATTTGATTTCTTTTCTCGTAACAAAATTGCTCAATCGAAGGGAATTCATCAATCTCATCTTGACGATACAATGCACTGATACAACGAGCCAGTCTGATGTCAATAAGAAAAACCGGTTGGAACAGTTGGTACCTTCATCGAAAGTGATAGTCGCGCGCAAGCATTCTGGACTCGAGATCGCAAAAGCCGATCCTGTAGCCGGCTGACATACTTTTTCTGAAAATTTGTGGCGAGGTCAATGAGCGAGAACGGATCAATGAAATCGTTCGAATGCGAGAACTCTAGACTCGGGAAGATTAGACTATCGCTTTATCGTCGTTCCTCATCAAACAGATTTTGCTTCTAATCCCTGATCGTTCGCGAACGCTTTACTTTGCATCGTGGCTCATCTTCGTCGTTGTCCCTTGAGAAAAGATTCGTGAGTCAACAATCGCGGAAACGCTCGCACACGACGTTCTTGTCGTTCGGCCGATCGCTGTTCAAACTCGAAGCGCTTTTATTTGTCGATTTCCTACGACTTCGACGAACGAGAGTTTCCTGTTGAACTGAACCACGATGAGTCAGTCCAACTTCCACGCTCAAGGGAAAGAAAATGTACCGTACCGTTATAAGTTTCCTCTTGATAAGACGTATGAATGTAAATATGAGGAGTCCCAAGCTCTTTTCAATTCTGAATGAAAACATAGTCGTTCCACCGCGAACGGCGTGTGTCGTCGCTGAAAGCTAATCTGAACAGAATATCGGAAGTCGACAACGAGATAATGTGGAGCTCGTGCAAATTTTGATCGCGGTATGTTTGATTCGTCGACGTTCCAGCCGACGATCTTGAGGAAGGAAGAAGAGGCGCTCCAAGAACCAAGAAAGAAGGGACCGGGATAAGATAAAAGGAGATAGGAAAAGAGATGGAGCAGAGAGAGAGAGAGAGAGAGAAAGAGAAGGAAAGAGCAGTGAGTCAGATGGAAACGTCGGTCCCGTCCGTGAGCACACGTGTGCGTGTCGTACGAGTCCACCCAGTATGTTAATTCGCGCTGATGACCCCATCAGGAAACATGTTCACCACTGAGTGGAGGAGCCGAGTTTTCGTTTCGTGCTTCTTCGGCATTCGTGCCGTATAATACGCGCTCTCGCGTGTGCGTACGTGTGTGCATGACGCGCGCGCACATGCTTACGCATGTACGTGCGTCGGCTAACTCTCGACTCGAGCAATCGTTATTCCCTCCCTACGTTTCCCCGTCGATCTACGCCCACGCACTTGTCTGAACATTCCAGTCAGGACGAGGCTAATCCTAATAGAATTACCGTATACTCATTAGGAATCATCAAGAGCGCCGATTGGAACAATGTTTTCTCCTTCTCTCTCTCTCTCTCGCTTCGCGCCGATTTGCCGCGGATTTTTTCACAAAGCTACTCGATGCTATTGACAAGTTTAAATTTGCAGAATTTTATCTAAATCAATAAAAATGTACTTATAAACAACTAATATCAATTCTTCACGCAATTATCCATTAATAAAATAATAGCATAATTTAAGTTTGAGTGAGTCTATTCATGTTTATATTTATAATTTTATTTAAACAGCTAATGCCAGTTTCTACCGATGTAGATTATTCTTAATCTTAGTTTAACTTACTTTTTATCTTTCTCTAATACTTAGAACTGGAAAGAGATAAAAAATAAGTTAAATCGAAATTAGAGAAAGTTAATCGGCATTGGTAGAAATGGATATAAATCATCCATATAATTTTATCTATGAATTCGTCTATATTAATTTCGTTATAAAATATACTGTGAATATCGATTTATTAAAGACGATAATTCGGCGCGTGCTTAAACGGCCACACATCGTGTTCCTTACGCTTCTTTTCACGACAAACGCGCGTGAAGAGAAATTGATTTGGTTCGGCGAATATCCGCCTCTCCTAGTCGCAATCCTGAGAGCTTACAGCTTATAGGAATACAATAAGACAATTATGGAGGACGGATGGACGGGGAGATAGGCGACGGATTAGACGGAACGGTAAGCCGGTCCAATCAGTCGACTCGTATTTATCACGAAGAGACGAACGGGAGTCACCGATGGAACCTGCACGTTCTCGCAGAGGCGTCGAAAAGATCGACGGCTATGGAAATGCGAATGTCGAGGCGGGTATCGATTCGATTTGAGTGAGAAAAAGGAAGACGGGGAGAAAGATCGACGCCACTGAGCGATGTCCCGATGTCCTATCGGGACGAACAGGAGGAGAACCTCAGCCTCAGCGGGAGACGTTAATACTTAAGTATAAGAGAGCTCCCCTTCGATAGAACCGTCGATCTCCATGCTAGTACTGCCAAATCCGACCGGTGCGCGCATACATCGAGATACGCATCACGATTTTAGATCTCGATATTCCGAAACAGTTCTATTATGCGGACACCTCAAATCAAGTCGAGGCTTCGTTGATTCGAAACGTTTAAACGTTGAAATTAATTGTATTATTAGTATTTCTATAAAGCTCCAATGTGAAAAGCGTAGGAAACGATGACTTGGCTGAGCTAATGAAAATCAATTTTAGAATGGAAAAGAATCGATCTTATCGTTCAACGGACGATAATGACGCTCGGCCGACTAGAGCGCATTGGCGCACACGTGAGAGATTACGACGCATTCAATTAACATCTCAATACGTCACACGGCCATTACTTTAATTACATTTACTGCTGTCGGATAGAAATTAAAGGTAATGCTGCGCTACAAGAAGCGGATTTTTTAATTTTCCTCGTCGTCGTGATATCGAGCGACGTGGTGAGCCAGCATTACTGCTCATTCTCTGACCATATGAAGTATTTCCCAATAGAAATAAATGGAAGGAAGTCCAGGAATGTCGAATCTAATCGACCATCTTAGAGATTAGAAATTTAATTTCACAGAATGAGTACCTGTCGATTCCTCTTAATTCACTTACGTCTTGTTTTTCATTGGCGCATTAAGTGAGTAACGGGCGCGCCGTCTGCGTAGGTATACTCCAGCTTTCGCTGGTATGAGGCAGCAATCCGGGGGATTTCAGAGTACACACTGAAATTTCGTAGAAATACCATAGTAAGATTTCCGCGAATTGAGAGAACTCTTATCCTTATCGGTTCCAGTCTAACTATATCTAAAAGCGGCAGTGTCATCGCTTGCGCGTTCGCTGAAGTCATGCGAATGTATGCGCAATGATGCATATACTGTCGCTTGCCGTTACGCGAATATTAACCGCACCATTAAGATTGCATCAGCAGAATTTCGCGATGTACTTGAGAGTAGCGTAATATGTGCGTGTTGTATCGCGATGTTTTTATGGTCATCATCATCAGAGACCCTTTAGAATTAAAATTAATATCCCGAACGGGACGGTGTATCATTCGCGTGTGTATCTCACATTAAACATATTATATTTTAATCGTGATTCCATCGTCACTGCCATACACTGTATTCGTACCGCGTCAGCTCGTACATTTCTTTTTCTCGTCCGATGCATTGTACCTAATTGACGTCGAAAAGCGTCTGAGAAAGGTGTACCGAATCGCACGAGCTGTGAGCTTATATATACGTGATTGCGATTCTGCACGTGGACGGACGGACGCGTCCGAAGGATACCTCAGACTGCGCGGTTTTTGCGCGAGAGCGGCCGAGAGAGAGGAGAAAAGGAAAGTTATACTCGGTGGGCCGCCGGCAGGAAAAAAAAGGTCACACACGAGGGTATACCAAATCCAGCGAAGGCGGAGGAGACGGACGCGCGCGCGCGCGCGCGTCCCCTCGTGAAGCGCGCGGTCGATTTCATCGTGGACCAGATACCAACCGCGGCGCAGAACCGGGACCAACGCGATCAACGGTGGTCGTATTGTAGTTGATTTGTGACCACTAATTTTATGTCCCGACAGCGGGATCGCCCGGTCGTCCCGCCGTTGCCGTCGCCGCCGCCCCGCCATTAGCCACCCATTCGAAAAACCACGGGGCCGTGCGCTTGTACGCGAGCATTCATTCATCCTCCGAAACGCGCCGTGGATCGCGGCCGGGGCCTCATAATGCCCATTGTCACCGCGCGTAACTATGCTTTCGTCTCTGCGCGATAGGAAATTTATTAGCCCTTAACTGGCCCGATGAAATAATGCCCACGAATCCGGTCCCGGTGGGGTTTAACGCCTCAAACCCCCCTCCGGCATTGTGGGATCATTATGTAACCGCTACACGGGCTAACGTCGTTTTCCGAAACCAGCCACAAATATACGCGGAACGTTAATGTAATAAAATAGAAGACTAAAATATAGAAGAGGAAGAATCAAAATTGAAGAATAGTCGCAAATACGAAATCTGTATTTATAATTATTCGAATAGCTGTTTGCGAGTCCGATTTCTTTTTAATATTTACGCGGCTACTCTCTGTAAGAACATAATGAAAAAAATGCAATCGATGTATGTACACTGCTATTCAATAATGCCGGGACTTCCGTTCGCCTGGAGTAACATTTCTGACGTGCTTATTCTCATCTATGTAAATCGATGAGTTTCAAGTTGCGCAAGTTATTTATGAAAATAATGATCCTAAGTAAACAGACCTAACCTGTTGTAAAAAAAATTCGCAAATGGGATAACGAATGGCTTCGTGCTAATGTGAATAATTAGAAACGATAGGGTCCTGGCCTTCATCGCGCGTATTTTTCTCATTATGGGAGTACGAGTTTAAGACTCTGTGGAGTCGAATAAATAAAGAATAAAAATTGTCCACCTTAAACGTCCAGTTTTGGCATAGATAGGACAACTCACGGTAAAAAATTCCAGGCAGTATTGAATAGCAGTGTACAAGATGCGCTCAGATTTTCGTATCGTATCTATCGATTTGATCGATGATTTATGTGAGGGTGACGCGTCCATCGAGTTCGCATTATAGATACTTAACGTGTTTGAATGGACCCTCTTTGTTAGCGCAACGGAGGGTTTAAGGAGAGAACCGCATCCCCCATGGAGCAAAATCACGCCCCGACGTTATCCCACGACACGTTGACTAATCACGTTACGCTCGATGTATCGAAGATTGTACCGCCTCTCGTGTTTCCTTACTCTGCTGGAATCCTATAAACGCATTATGGACCACCTGTTGATGCGTTTTCCCGCGAGATACGGCCGAGGGGTAGCCTAAGAGTCATCCTCGCTTTCAAGAGCGATGAATTCCATGGATCCTCGCCGAATCCACCTCTCGCGAAGAGCGGAGAATCGACGGTCGGGACGGAGAATCGACGACACGTTAAAAATGAGATAATCACTCTGAAATACATGCCGCTAATTCCGGAATAATGATAATCGCGTTGCCGAAGCCGCAATAAGTACAATATGCTTTTACGAGGCTGGCCAGAGAGCACACGTACGCTAGCGACCGACAGACAGATAAACAGAGAGAGGAAAGTGCGCGACGGCCAGGGGAGTAAGAGAGAGACCATTCGCATCACATTCTAGGCTATTCCGCATTCTGTTCCCCCACTTGGCGAACCGCGTCCACGAGCCACCGGCTCACCTCTACGCCTCCGTCGTCGTGCTGGAGAAAAGTTGTATAACGAAACACGTACGCGTGTACCTGACACGTATGCGGCCCGGACGCGGACGCAACGCGGCACGCCATCCCTCGTCGATTAAGGCTCGGTGTACACGATGCGGCAAAAAGGCGCGAGGATGCTGTGCGTCGATCTGCCGCGCGCGGCAGAAACAGATGGTAATGAACGCGATACGTACGTATCGCGGCAAATCACGGCGGATATGTATTACACGGCTTCATTATCGTTCGGCTACTGCTTAAACGCGCGTTATAAGCCGCGCACGAATACGAGCGACAATTGACGCGCGTCTTTTTGCCGCTATTTCGTACTTACCGAGCCTTAATCGGTAGGAATAGCGCGCGTAACGAGCAGACGCGAGAGATTTGCAAGAAATCGGGTCTATCGCGCGAATACGCGCGAATCTCGAAATAGCGTGGGAACAGGGGAAACGAGCGTACGCTCGCCCGTCGAGCATAGCGATGACAAAACCAGCGACCCGTGAGAATAGCAGCAGCTTTGCGAAGATAAAGACGGTCAAAAGTGCATTCGTCGTTTAATTGGATGCTCAAGTCGTGCTCATAATTATCTACAAATATTATAACTTTTCGTTTGAGAATTCTCAATTAAAATCCCTCGTTCTGAGAAAAAGGCTATCCAGAAGACTGTCCCTTATCTTATTGTTAGAAATTAGAATCTTTTAAATAACTTATCAAATTCTGCCGAATAATTTTTTTCAGTGTGTTTTTTTCCTCAATCTAGTATAAATTAATGATATTTTATTAATTCAGACACACAATTTAATTCTTAAAAAAAATATACCAAATATACCAAATATACCAATATACCAAATATACGCCAAGTACATGAAAAATATTTAAAGATGTATGCATTATTAAATAAAAATATAACAACTCAAAAATAGATATAAAATTAAATTAATTAATCAAGTACCAATTACTGAAACAAATTTAAATACAAAATAATAATATTTTTCAAGATACTATATATTTAATTAATAAGAATTCAGAAACACAATAATTTAACTCGTGTGCGTAACTCGTTTATGCGTAGTACGATGTAACATCTTGCATAAAATATTCAAGTAAGAAAATAAAAATCTGCAATGACTCTTTTCTGTTATCATTCGATATCTCGTATACCTTTTTTCTCCTGCCCCTCTCTCTCTCTCTCTTTGCTTCTCTATCTCTTTCTTGAATATGACCACAATGTTGATCGCGTGCGTGTATTTATCGAGTTTTGCATTTTATTACGCGTTCTTACGTGCACGCACGCGCGCGCGCGCGCTTCGAGATAATGCTGCGTTTCCGCTGCAATATCTCCCTTCGATGGAAGATAAAAGAAAACAAGGTGATCTCGCGGATACGCGCGATATGCTAACGCGAGAAAAGATCGATCCGGTATGCCTCCGTGGGAATGCATAAGCTCGTAACGGCGAACATTCTTTTTAGTAGCCTTTCGTCGATTACCCGTCAAAGAGACGACGGCTCACCGGACGATTATCGTCACGCGGAGACACGTGGATGGCAATGAAAGTGACAGCGCGTGGACGCATACCGGTATAGTGCGGCGCCGCTCGGACTGCCAACCCGGGCTCGCTGACTGGGGATCGATCGGTAGCAAGGAGTTTAACGCATGGAAAATTATCCCTCTCGCGAAAATAGAATCGCCGGCGTAAAATCTGTCATCTTCTTGCCCTCCTAAATTTTTGCTCTCGGAGATCGATAGAAGAGTCGATTTGAAATCCGATTTTGTATTAGAAACTTTTATCGACTTAATCAACTGCAAATATATGTATATAAAAGATACATTACGTAATATACAATTATTATCGCAACTTGGATTGTGCTAGATAGATGCACAGGAAGACAATAGCAAGACCAGGCAGCGTGCCAAAAAAAGAAAGAAGTAAGATTAATCGAAAACGTCGCGTGGTAGTTGCAGGCGACGCGACGCAAGTGTCGACCCTGACACGACTCAAGTCAATGAAGTCCGCGTTCTTTAAAGACACGATACCTGCGAGCTTTTTAATAGATCACACGTGGCGTTTCTGAAATACGCCTTCTATCAATAACAGGATATAGCGAAAGGCGATCGTGATAATTATAGATGCGTTAATAAAATTAATAATCGATGACGGGATGGCACAAGTCAAATATTCGCTATATGTCTAACGCTAAATTTACCCAACCGATTCTCATATTGACTAAATATGAAGATGGCGTCCAAAGTCGATAGAGACGAGAATCAAACTGCTATATGTTTAATATTAAAAGACACGAACTCAGCTGCTCAAAGTAGTGGTAAATCCCAGGCGGAAAGATGAAAGATTATGCGGTTAAGATTATCTCATTACGCGGCTTATGCTTATGACTAGTTACGGCGACATAAATCAAAGCACTTGGCAGATATTACATTTAGGTATATATGATATATCAGGTAGAAAAATTCTTCATAATTTACGATTAATGTCGAGACTCTTTTATATCTATCTTGAATCGAGGCTCGCGCGCGCGCGAACATCGTTCTCTTCTTCCTTCTTGACAAATTTAACGTATCCGCCTAAACGTTATCCATAGCGTTACGTAACGGGAAACGCGCGCCGCGTTTCTCGCGATCGAACGATTTGCGAAGAGAACGTCTCGTGATTATTCTCGATAACGGCCGGGCGCGGGATAATCCGTGCAAATACGCAAAACCGAGTAATTGCAAACAGTCTAATCTCAATGTGACATTGGCCGCCGCGGACGTATATCTCTCATGCCGTGTCAGTACGGTATTACATGTTTGTGCGACAGATAAGGGAGATGGAGTTTCGCCTGAGAACGAGTTTCATAACTGCGCGCGCTCGAGACACGCTTCGACATACAACTCTTATTACGCGGAATAACTGAATTTAAACGAGAGAACGCGAATTTAGCCGGACGATTCTAATCGCAATTTCGAATCACGAGATAGAGAAGAGGAAACGAAAAACTAAATGTCTGAAGTAAAATATGATGAATATTTCAAGTAAGATTGATTGGGGGAGGGGAGAGGGGGGAAATGGAATTCCTTGTGTTGGATGAATTTTGGCGGCGGGTCAACTCGGCGAGCTTCTTTGTTCCACGAACTTGGTTCCGTAAGGCTCGAAGGCGCTCAGTCACGTTAGAAAGTCAGCGGGGGCACTTCTCCGTTGAGACTCAGCTGCAACGACAGCGCGGCTGAGTCCGCTCTTACACGACCGCTCTCTTAGCGAAGAGAGACCCCGCGCTCTATGCTTAGCACCGGCTCTCCTCGCGGGTTATACGGTTACGGCTCAGGTCTCAGCGCGGCTCGGCTCGGCTCGGCTCGGCTCGGCGCGCCAGCTCGCAGATGCCAATCTTGCTTCTTGACCTATATCCGCGTTTGAATCCTTTGCGCAATTGACTCTGAAAGGCGTCTTCGAAAATCAGCGCGAGAAAACGCCGATGTCGAACCGGGAGATCCGTTTCTCCAGAGTTCCCAGGCGCGGATTGGATTGCGAAATGCGTAGGTACGCGACCCTCTGCACGCGTCAGTAACTCGCGATGTGCGTGGCCAAGTACACACATCAACTTGCTAAGCTTTCGTGTTACAACACTCGGCAGAATTCTTGAAACTCGCACAGTGCAGTCAAATAATAAAATTGCAATCAAATTACTGCGAAAATACTTATTAACGTTCCACATCTGACAGTTAATTGTTAATTTAACATATGAAAATCGAGGTGCTTGAATTCTAGGCTAGAAAAATCAAGTTTAGAGCCTAATGTAGCCTATCGCCACGTATCTTCCTATATGCATAATATTGCAATATTAATAATCCTCTCATTTGTGACATCACGAATGAAGCCAAAGAGTTTTCGCGTAGCAGCAAGCGCGGAATACAATCGCGGCCACTTAAGTCTCTTCTGAAGCGCTTTGGCACTTCGAAGAAAAGATTTACATGCGTTTCACGGTGTCCGGCGTCGCTGACACGATTGCTACGCAGCCGAGGGACACGTAGAATGCGCGTCGCGTTGGTACGCATCTTAAAGTCGCTACGCACCGGTCTTCCTGCGGTCTCGCGCTACCAACGATCGCTATGGCGAGTATGCTGTAGCGAGGCTAAGAACCTTGATGCTCCTTTCGCGATAAATGTAAAAAATTTCGACCAAGCAAACAGCTTCGGCTAAAATTTTTTAACGGAACGTTCAATGGCATTAAAATTCCTGAGCGCGCTCGATTTCCGACACGAAAGCTAAAAGTGTAAAGAGAAATTGTTGCATACTAGAGAATTCCATACAATCTGCAGAATCATTAAAATAATTAATTTAATTAATTACAGTTGGCGCAATTCTCTAGAAATAAATCAAATTGACAAAAAGGAAAAAAATGAAAATAATTTCAGTCAGACACAGAGTGGAGATTGATATCGAGAACCGACGTCGGTTCAGGAAAAGTTACTTGAATTTCCTTGATCCTACGGTATTTTTTTCTTAGTCATATAATGGTATAACGTGGTCTAACATGTAGTACAAGCGAATCGCTGATGATTTCCGGAAAATTCCCGATTTTCCGCGTAAACAGGTATCTGATGCTGAGACACACATTTCGCATACGCCAATTACATTTACGCTTATGTCACCTTAAGCTTATGTTTACATTCACGTTGATGCATCCTACCGTTGTGTTATTGTATCGACCGTTGAAATAATTAAGTAAATGTTCATGCGGTATATTTCCAAAGGTAAAGCGGTGCAAAACTTTCGCAAGGTCACTATCCTTTACGGCTTTACGTAACCGGTCGCTTGAGAAAGTAGCCCAAAGCCTGCGTCGTCGGTTATAAATCCACAGGAACGCCCAAATATCTTACGATTATCCCGACCCTGCATAGTGCTTTCCGAGAATACGTGTGAGGAAAGAGCGGCGAGGCACGAAGACATATAAATCGATAGCGGTTCGCCACATACGTTCATATCATTTCAGACCCATTAGCCACACGAATACGTGAACGATTACATTCGAGAAGGGAGTATAGATACGGACAGCTGACAGAAAGAAAATTATCTAAAATTAAACAAAACGCTTCATCTCACGATACATCAGTAATCCTTCTTGCAGGATGACTCTGCAAGAAGGAAATCTGTAACATCGCAGCTCGTTGAAATAATTAATTTGGAGAGCAAGCGTGTAAATAAACATTCTATTTATACCAATTTCTACTTGAGATACCCTAATGCGCGTATACACGTGCGACAAGCTGCTATTCCGCCGTGCGTAACACCGAGCGTCCGCGAGCGACGTGTTTCTCTCCCGCGCGGCTGCACCGTTGGAGATAATTAGAACGAAAGCCAAAGCGATATACGAGACGCTCGCGCGCCGAGGTCGCGAGCACGCGAGACGAGGCGAGGTGAGACGAGGCGAGGCGTAAGCGAGAGGAAGGCGAGGCGAGGCTCGCCGAGACTCGCGGCGCACGCGGCCGAGCACCAAGGTTCGCCCGCTGGGCAGTCGAGGCCTCCGGAGCCCGTTTCCGTGTTCCGCGGCAAGGCAGCGGCAGGGTAGGGCAGCCACGAGAGGGAGAGACGAGGGGGGAGGGCATACACCCAGCAAGGGAAGAGAAGGGGGCGAGAGACTAGCAGAAGGGACCTCGAAGGCCCGGGGCGCCGCGAGCGTAACGGTACATCGCGGAAGAGCGGCGACGACGATCGCGCGGATCGCCAGCCGGTGGAGTCGGCCAGCCGCGCGCGGCAGCCTCCACCCGAGCCGAAAACCGTCTCCGCGGGATGTTTCCTCGCGGGGAACACCGACCATCTCGCCTGAGATTTCGCCCTTTGATTCGAGCCAATTCCCCGGCTCGTTCGAGACCGATTGAACCTTCCTGAGCCGCGGCGGGCACGCGACGCGCGACTCGACGAGTCGATCGAGCTATTAAATTCCGTCTCATTAGTATGAAAAGCATGGCGTCGTTTCACAGTTATTACAGCGGATAGCACGACGCTTTACAATCCGTCCTCGACGTTAGCTCGCGCAATGCTAATGCGTATACCATACGGCTGAAACTTCCGTGGTGGCTACAAAGCGCCTCTTTACGCTTTACATTAAGTATGCAATGACACGATGAGGTACGGAGTGTCTACTCCGCGGCGGTACAACACGCTTATTGTACCTGCACGCACGCCCGATTTCAAAAGAGAAACTCTTTCTCTCCCTTCTTTTTCTCTCCCTTCCCTCCCGGATCTTCACCAGGATTACCTCGCGCGAAAACCGCGGGCAAATGGCGCGAAATAGCGCTAAATAACGATAATTTTCCGCCGATCGGTGCGCGTCGAGGCGCCAGTACTTGAGGATACTGCAGAACATATTTACGAATCGAACATGCGAATCAATGTAAGATTCAAATAAATTCACATAGCTTTGGAAAAAGAAGTAAGAAACATATTTATGTAATTTATAAAAATATTAAAAAATGTTTCAATTATTATTTCTATTCTTACTATCATTATTCAAGTTTAATTTAAGTAATTTATGTACTACATCGATTATGTGAGCCCTCTATAGCCTTAATAATAATAATACATGTTTTTATCTTGTTTTATGCATATTTATTCATTTCCTTTTCCAAATGCGCAAACATGATTAATTTTATCAATAAAAAATATTTGCCTTTTATATCGGAGTATTTGAATTGCCTTATTGCAAGCACAAATACCTTTATCGCAATAAAATATTATGCCATATTGCTTCTATATCGGGTTATACATTACGTGCAACGAGAAAGGAGGAAAGAAAACGATCGTGGGGTTTCCGTCTTCGATATATCGACATGAAGATTTTCCTTCCTGACCTGAACTCACGTACGGTTCAAGTTAACCATGCGTACGAGATGCACGTTGCCGGTAAATCATACAGGTAAAAGCGCAGAACACGCAGAAGAGGAAGAGACTGAATTTACATAGTCGAATGCAGCAGCCCTGCTAGATTTATTATGCGAAGTAGACGAAATACGTGATTAGCGTAAGATATATTTCGCAGGCCCTCCCCGTTTACCACAGAACCACACTTTTTTGTTATCGTAAGTTTTGTTAAACCGAATAATCTGCAATTGTAAAATAAAATTTCCGAGACGACAATTTCCGCATTGAATACACGACGACAACACTCGAGCCATCGAATATTCGTCTTTCGTGCCGAGAATAAACCAGTCATGTTACTAAATAATCAAACACATTCAGTGTCATATTAATAAACAAACAGAGATCATCCCTCCTTTTTTTTTTTTGAACAAGTTCACGACTTACAAAATTGCCGCGGCAAAGTATAACTGACATTTCATTTGCTTATCTAAATTGAAACCCCCGGTAACGAGGGAAGGTAGCGTGATGTTTTCACAGTGGTGGCACTCACGAATTACACGCAGAGACGCACACAGCCGTACCCGGGTAAATGGAGATATCGGTACACAATAATGTTGCCGGAGTAATTTCCTGTCTGAACTAAAGGCAGAGCTTCATTAGTCGGAAAGCATCGCTAGTTCTTCTTTGTATTACAAAAGTCTCCGCGGCTTTAGCTACGCTGTCAGTTTTCCGCGCGTGTTTTCGCCGTCAAAATGAAGGTAAAAATAATGAAGATCTATATATACATATAAAGCGAAATTCCATTCAATTAAGGGATATACGTATTAAAATGACGATGAATTGTTATGCGCAAGGCTCTCTTAAAGAGCGAAAGATTGAATGACCGGCGTATGTCGAACGAGTAACGGTCTCTCCGCGGTTTATATTCCTTTTCCATATGCCCCATAGTAGTCGAAGACGCCCGCGTTGCGGCGCATCCGCGACGTTTTAATACCGTGCTCGCACTCGTTACCTCGATATCTCCTTCGAAGGCAAATCGTACACGAGACTTTCCAGATCGAAGGATTATTTTTCAGTTTTCAATCGCGAGCAATTGAATGTTTAGCAAAAATTTCATGCAAGTTTCACAATCAGATGACAAAGTGTCATTTAGTCCCCAGCGGATATCCTGCGACTTTAATTACATTATGTGAAAAAATTGCAATCGTTTCCGCAAAAGCGACTTTGCAATGAACTTATTAAAATTAGGGTTGGGCTATTCGGGCTACCCCCGAGTACACGGTAATCGTTGGGCGCGCTCGTACTTTTCACGCTTCGCGACGCGCGTCATATCTGTTTCCTGGCGATCGTGAGCGAGCAGTGTACACGACTGTTAACTACCGAAACGCTTTAATAATACAAAAGCTTGACGGAGAATCGGTGGTGATTTCGCATAACGAAGCGCGACCATTATCATATGACGTGATTCGGATCTTCGATAAACTCCATGTGCGCGGCATAATAATCAATAGCGGATAAACGTGTAAAGATCGCGATTCGATCGCAGAATGCCGAGGAAAGGAAAAGAAAGAAAAAAAAAATTAATGGACATACGTTGTTTATAATCACAATATTGCTCATTTTTCTCCATCGACAAGCGACGAAGTCGCGTATTAACTAACGACGTCGATCGCTTTCGTTAATTTTTGTTATTAATTAAATTGAATATTAAAATTTCTTTTTCTTAGCGACTAAAAAACCGCTAAGAGAAGATAACATCATCGTTATAAATGAAAAACAATTTTGTAACAATTCTTGACAACGAAAAATATTTCTGCAACTATAATATCATAAATGGAAAAAAGTCTTGTAATAATTCTTGATAACGCAAAATATTTCTGCGATTATAACATCATAAGTGGAACACGTCGAAATTATTACACTCTCTCGCATTCGCGGCGCGAAATTAATCTTAACGAAGATGCGTACGCGATATTTCGCACTCATGGAATTGATCGACAATGCGCCATGTGACAGGGCGTGCGCATTTTCTGTTTACGAACGTACAAATCCACTATGGCGATCCGTGAACAATAACTCTTCCTCCACTCTCGGCATTTAATGGCCGGCCATCTATTTATCGTGGAGGAAGAGGAAGCGGCTGATGGGTAGATAGGTCGAGCGTTTTGTAACTAATTTCGCGAGTAAATTGTCCGTAACATTGGTTTGGTGCACTCGGACTAAACTAACGATAGCTAACCGGGGGCTGGAACTGTGTCGGCGTGCCAACGCGTGAATCCTGTATTGTATCCTCCGATCAGGATTTCAAGCTGAATGTATAATTTCAGTGCGCACGGATTTCGATGTCGTAAATACGCGGAAGGATGATTTCTGATGATCCATGATCGGAAATTAAAGCCAAAGCTACGTGTATATCAAAATAATTTCACACTTTCGATGAGGCTTGATACTTGATACAAATTAATAAAATATTTGATTTTATTCAAGCTCTCTGGCGTACGCTTATAACGTTTATGTAACGATTAATTATTATATATTACGAATAAATTAAACATCTTGAAAACTGAAAGTTTTGTTAACGATAATAATATATATTCTTTCCGTATTTCAGATCTTTGTAAACGGCGATAACGAGAAAGAAATGGCAATTTCTACAAAGCCACGATTACTGTTACCATTACGCAGACGCTGTGAGGTACTTGATGATTATCGGAGAAAACGAAGTAACGTAAAAGGGAAAATTGCATCTGTTGCATACTTATGGAAATGTGCAATGTGCTCGAGCGTAAATAATAGGAACACAGTAGCAAGGAACAATATTTGCACGATGTTTTGCGCACGTTCCGCATATTTCTACATTCGTTTAGAATTTAGAACAATCGACATAAACGTTACAGAAAATTTGTTCAAGCTAACTCTGATAATATCCCGTATTGCTCGAAAGAAAGGAAGGAAAAGATGTGCTCAAAAAGAGAGAAAAATTTTCTTTTCACAGATTCCTTCTACCACATCTACATTAATATTTATGTTTTATTTATCAAATAAATATCAAATAAATTGTTCAATAAAACAATAATTCCCGTGATATATTTAAAAAAATCATAAAACGTTTTTACACGTTTATAATTTCTATTTTTTATAATACTAATTAATACGTTGCTTTATATAAAAATTGTAATCTAATTAAACCATTCTCTTTTAAAGAGTAGACCGTTAGATATATACCTATTTTTCAAGCTAATAAAAAAAGGATGAAGAGTTTGCTTTTTTTACGTAAATCCCATTGTTGAAGTATATGATCCGACCGCAATCGACCCCAAGTGAGTGCAAGTATAGAACGTAAGTAACTGCACGCCCACAACCTTTGCGATTCGACGTGAGTCACTGGCTAGAGGCTGGATATAATAATATGACGACGAGTCGAAGAGTTCTTTGGAATCATAGTAAACATCGGAAAAGAGCCAATTACATCAGTCTAATATAATTCTTAGTATAATATTATTCGCGTTGATCTGAATGTTCTGTTCTATTTTTATGACGCTTAACAATTTTTTAAATATAAGATTTAGCAATGTAATAATGCACACAGAATTCAAACAGAAATTTAGAGACGAGCAGAGTAGGTGATAATTATTATAAAGAAATTATCGAGAGATGTAAGAAGACTGCAATAAAGCTATCTTTCTGAGTCACAACGTCTCGTTGCAAGATAAAGAATTAGCCGCCAGTCGACAGAATTAAACGAAGCGACACGAACGATGTTATCGTCGTATTTTCGGTTAGGTCATCATCTCCGCTCGATGTTAATCGCATTTCTGCCTTTCCTCTCCGTCCCTCCCCCCCGGTTTGTATTTGTACAGCGACTGAAATAATCGGCGGCGGAACGGTAATCGTACGCAGTTTTGAAACGAAGGGCGGTGAACCGTGGAAATGGTTCGTCCGGTGGTGGTTGGGATGTCCTTTCTGGCTCGAGCAGCACAATAATCGTGGATTTCCGTCCGCTTATTATCTTACACGCGTCACAATGCGTTTAGATTGCGTCGGGGGTATCGGCTAATTACCGGTCGCGATTTAGTCGAGCGTCCCCGCCTGCCGACGATGGCGTGAGACCGAGATATATCGTGTATATATTAAATTAAATCTATCACATTGAAGAAAATCATAATTAAAGATCTTAAGAAAAATCTAAGCGAGAATATGCTAATTAATACGAATCGGCAAACATACATAACTATACGATATTATATTAAGAGCATAATACTCGCAATAATCGTAATAAACAATATTAATCATGATCCGTCACGTCCTTCAAATGCGATTTGATTAACTATATTAATTATTTAGTTAATTATAACGTATTATTTAATAGTGTTGCATATTCTTAGATTTTTCAACAAATAAATCAACTTTTTTAATTTTGATATAAGAACATATTAAAATTATGTGTTATATGACACTTTACACTGAAAAAAATTCTGGTTAAAATGAATGAATCAGAAAAATCTTCTAGGATTGATCAAATATTCTGATTATTATAAGTTATAAAGTATTGAGTTCTATTGTAATAACCAGAATATTTGATAAATCTTCCAAGATTTTCTGATTCGTTCATTTTTCCGTCCGTTACGATCCGATTCAGAATTTTTTTTCAGTGTATATATGTAAAAAATTATAATTATATTACGTGATGACAATACGTGACAAAAGTAAATTTCCGGATAAAAAATTCCATTCATCATCAGAGAAAATTGTAGTCTCTTTAGAATCAACTCACGATTTTGAAAGGAACTTTCGATTTTGCAACTTTTCGGAACTCATGATTTTACGGAATCCAGCAATGTCGATGTCTATCGTAAATAGAAAAATTTTTATTGTACACTTACTCTTTATTCGCGATTTTTGCAACGTTTAGTCATTTCTCTCTAATCTTTTTTCAAAATTCAAACGTTATATCGATATTTGATGGCGAATTGCGGTTTTGCACGTCAAAATGCGGTATCCAGGAGTCGATAACGGTATGAAAAAACCGGTTTCCGGTTGAAGACAATAATAGGTGCTCGTTGTGCAAAATTCGTAGACCGGCTTTTCGGCTGAGAACCTGAACCCGTCGCGCGCGCCTTTTCTCTTTTGATAATATCGCGAGGAGAAAACTTCCATGCTCAATTGATCGATTTCGATCTGGATAATCAATCTATCACAACTCTGATTAAAATTGTATCGTAAAATTGTTTATGTATGAAAAAAAAGGATGAGATGATACATATAGGAGGAGGAGACGTAATATATCTCGGTTTCTTTCGAGATATTTTATAAGAAAGTATCACGGAAACAAATTCGATTATATCAAGGCGCTTTCACAAATTGTTTTAAAAAAAATAACAGGAAGAAAAGCATATACAGCGTTTCTTTCAAGCCTACTATCGTTTTCATTAATATTCATTAGAGATTGTTAAAAGATTATTAGAGAGCTGAAAGAGCAATGAAAACATTTTCGTCGAGGAAGAGTTGTCTTCAGATTGGGCAAAAAAGCTGCGGTAAGAATGACTTACGGTGGTCCCGGAACACCCTGTGTATAAGGCCAACAGATTCATTAACGAAATAGCGGCCTTTACGAAAATCCTGAAGCCTTAACGACAAGCGAAACGGCCTTCGTAATGTGAAAAGTACACGCTCTCGTTCGTGGCGTGAGAGATCGCACGGACGTAGGCAGGCAGGCAGGCAGGCAGACACGCACGCACGCATGCACGCACTCGCTCACACATGTGCCACATAGATAACTTCCTTCGTAAGGTAGAAGAGAGACGTACGACGCGTGTGCCAGACGGACGGCACGGTATCAAAGGATATTTACCCTGTCAACAGCGTGGCTTTACGTGGCGGAGACGCCGCTACGTCTATAAGGGGAGAACATATAGTACTCACTCGTACCGAGATAATAGTAATGGGTATTATTACTCCGCTCTATTATTTTACGATCTAGCGCTTCCCGGGAATTGATACATTATCGTGGAGCCGCGCCGAGCCGAGCCAAGCCGCGCCGAGCCGAGTCGAAACGACTCGTCCGATTGACGAATGATTAAGAACGTAAATAGCCGTCATTTTTCCGAGATCTACTATCTACCACTCGATATATCGCCGATGTAAATCACATTGACGCGCTAATGGGAAATCGATATCAACCAGGAATAAAGCAAATCGCACTAATCATGGTACTTGAGTCAATTTCTAAATGTAATGAGTAGAGTTAAGTACCGATCCCGAACGAATCAGTCCCACCAAACTTTTTCTTCAAAGTGCAACCGATAATCAATATATCCGGTGAAAAAATTGACGGCTATAACATTACGTCTAGTTTAAAACCTATAATTTCGCGCGGCATTTATGATATATCCTAAAAAGTAGCATAGCCAGCTGATTGACACGTGCGCGATCGCATAGATCATAAAAAAGGAAAAAAAATCGACGATTCTTCTCAAGTCAATACACTCGCTCATAAGGAAGGCTTGATAGATACTACTGTTTAATTAAATCAACATTTATGTCATGGATGTTGCATACCAAATTAAGTTACGCTTAATCAATGAGATTTGTCTTCTGCCAGGAATACGAAAGTCGCATAAATAGATTCTATTGTAATTTCGACTACCAATTAAATTCACACGATTTTTTTTCATTGAGATTCAAATTTCTTCCTATGCGTTTCTTAACTCTCAAACTCAACGAAATTCAGCCTGATTTATTTATAATCGTATAAAAGAGTTATTTGTTATCTTTTTTAATCGACTCTGCATGTAATCACAACTTTGAAATTTATTACATATATATATATATATATATATATATGTTCTTTATGTTGTCATACTCAAGAGAGTATGATTCTTTGGTTTATTTCATATAAAAAAGTTCGCATAAACATGTGTTATAAACGACTTAATTTTCAAAATATATACATATACATATAACACATCAGGGGAGATATTTCAAAAATACATAAAAAAATTAAACATTAGAAATGAAACAATTAGATAAATTGTTGAAAATAACCACTTTCCGCCGTGTATTTACATCCTTCGATCTTTCGTCTTAAAGATTGACGTACACACTCAAAGATACTAGATGTGTTGCGTTTGGCACGAAGCAACTGTACGATTCTTCAAAACATCTTGATTCTCAACTGAAGTGATATAAACCAATGATTTGTGACTTTGACACTTCAATGACAAACACTCTGTATTTCGAAAACTAAGCCATTTACGACACATGTTTAAACATTCTTACTTGAAATAAACCAAAGAATCGCCCCTCTTGAGTACAGCAACATAGTTCAGGAACATTCTGTATACATAGTATAATATATACACGTATAATAAAGTATACTGCTTGTGTATAATCAGTAATAGCATCAGCAGGGCATTCAACTGTTTTGGTTACCAAAGACTACTTTTAGTAGCGTATTTTATTGTATGAATTTGAGCTACGTTCCTTCATATTTAAATTTTAATTCTTACATTATCAATACAATGATATATGCGACATATTTTTTCATTTCTTTTGACAATATGAAATGAAATGTTTAATAAAAAAATATGCCATTAAAAAACTGTTACTACAATTATTTTGCTAATAAAATAAGATACAAGAAAGGTTATTATAAAATCGAAAAGTTTCAAGCAAAATATTTTTGAATAATTTTTTTATATAACATGTAATCTCGAAATTTTTATTAGGATTTTCGTCTTCGTTTTAAAGAATTTGCCAGGAAGATATATGGTAAGACACCCTGTATATATGTACAGGTATTAGCGAAACAAAATTAAAATCACCATATTAATATATGTATTTTCGTTCACGCGATATTTGGCAATTTTCCAATACATCTGATTATCAATTCAATAATTCGTTTGTCAGATAAATATGTCTTTCAGAATCATGTTTATTCGTACGATTTAGCGTGAAAGATTTAGCAGGAGAGGATTAAATATTTTCAATTTTTCAATTGCATCACGGAAAAAAATGGTTTTGTAGATTCAGCAAGGCTATAGCTTTCTGCGTAAACTTAATATTTGCAACCAAGCAGATTTGTTGATGTAGCAAACAAATTATGTTTGAAAACAATTATTAGTATGCTCTTAGAACATAGAATAGAACCTGTTAATATACATTTTTTTTATACACTACGATAGTAAAAATCTATGTTACTCTCCCCCCCCCCCAATAAATAAGTTTTGTCAGAAATCTCAAAACTTACTTTAGATTAATTTTGACAGCTTGACAGAAGTTGTTTTTGTGCTATACCAACAAATCTGCTGTGCTACAGACTTAATTTATGTCAGAAGTACCAATTTTATGCAGCTCTGACAATTGGCGAATGTAACACAATTAGTTGTCCGTATATTACGGCTGTAAATTTTTTTTCCGTACTTACCTGCATCTGCAGCCACGAGTAGTCGATGTACGCGGTAGTAGTGGCGGTGACGGCCCCGGTGATCCCGGTGGACGTCGTCGACGAGATCTGCTGCCAGCTGTCCTGTGCGCTGCATCCGATCACCGTCGCGAGGGGTCCGTCGGGTTGGCCCCGGTCGGGCACTATCTGATCGGCGGCGTACTGGGCGGCGTAGGACGGCTGGATCGTCGGCGGCTGGACGCCGACGGCGGACGGTAGACCGGGTATAGACGCCGGATGAGGGTGCTGCGTAACCCCCGTGGTGGCCGCGGCACCAGCGGGCAGACAGCACACGCTCGCGTCCATCCGTGGCGGCGGAGAGTCGTAAAATCGTAGCTGCTCCGGCTCCGGCTCCCGTGTCGTCGTCCTGCCGAGGGTTAATCCTCGCGGCACCATCCAATCCACGACCGTCGCCGCTCGCGCCGTGATATCCACCGGCCGACGGCTCAGAGGATCCCGGGGATCCTCTTCCTTTAACAATTTAGATCCTTCGTCTCCTCAGGTGAGTCGAGATAGAAGACGACGACGACGACGCGGTACTATCATCTTTCGCGGAGGCGTAGCGAAAAATCAATACGGCCGTGGATCGTTTCCGAATCGTCCGAGAGTTGATTTTCGCAGCAGCATCCAACCTGCGGCCGCCGCTCGTTCCTTATTATCGCCGATGAATGATCGTCACTGACTCTCAGAGCGACGTCGACGATCAAACTTTTCTTTTTAGATTCTGGATCCGCCCTCTCTTTGGAAAGACCGTGGTAAAGGATGAGGCATCACTATCTCGCAATGTTACTTTGATTCGCAATATCCGACGATACTTGGCGACAGTCACGTACATCGGAACCGCGCTGACGTCCCGCGTGTCGAATCCAACAACGAATTCCGTGCGCGAAACACTAACCCGCACCAGGCTGCCGAGTGCTCGTCGATTGTCGTTGCGGGCATTGCGTCCTGCAAAAAAATAGACGCGTTCACCTCTCACAATCAGTCCAAATTACTTTTCGTCGAAAACAGGAAAAGTAGTCCGAACGGCGACGTCGTCGTTGCCGTCGTCGCCGACGCCGCCAACGCGCCGCTGTCGGAAGGCACTAGCGCGAGCAGGAGGAAGCATTCGACTCCGATTTTGAAATTAAGGCACGAGTCACTGACGATACTCGTCGCGTTCTCGCGGTAACGCGTTTCCCAAGCGGAGACATCGGACAAGTTCGAAACTAGTTCGATCACTCGCGACGCGCGCGCTTCACCGTGCCGGACGCTTATCTGCAAGATCGACAATTAAATTCCTTCGTTAGGGAAACGTTTCTCCGAGAGATCGGCATCGTCGACCGTTTCTTTACTCGACGATTTTTCTTTTTCTCTTATGAACGGAGCCACTTTTCGACGGGAACCACTTTCGTCTGCTTCGCCGGCACTCGCGACAGATTGAACGTATCGTCTCCAGGGTAATTTTCGCGCGACGCGAGATACGAGGCGCGATAGGGAAGAAAGTGCTCTCCAGAGCAGGATTCGGGAAGGATAAAAGCGCGCGCGCGCGCTCACGAACGATCGAGTAGGCCGATCGCCGCAGGATCTGCGAAATGACGTTTCTCGACGGTGACAGCGCGGACTCCCGTTAACGCGTTGACGCGCGCGCGTGCTCGGCCGCAGAGGACCACGAGGACGAGGGCGGAGAGAGAGAGAAAGAGAGAGAAAGGGTGGGAGAGAGAACGAGAGAGAGAAAGAGAGAGAGAGAGAGAAGAGCGAGGGTGGTAGTGGTGGTACCGGCGGGTGGTGGTGGCGACGGTGGTAGTGGTGGAAACGATGATGATACGGTGGCGAGGGTGACGGATGAAACTGGCGCGCACAACTCTTTAACTGCGCTCGCGTACCGTCCGCGTTGCGCACGCGCATGCGTGGATGCGTGTCGTCAAGGCAACGGTTCCAGAGTAACTGCTTGGCGAACGCAGCCCTCCGCGGTGAGCGTGTCGCTTCTCTCTCTTTCTCTCTCTCTCTCTCTCTCTCTCTTTCTTTCTCTTTCCCTCCCTTCTACTCTCTCTCGCTCATTCCCGATCTCGCGCGCCTGGCTCACGCCCCGGGCGCGACCGATTCGAGCGGTCTAGGCGGCCATCGAGCGCACGCCCCCGTCCTGACACCGCGAGCGCCTCTCACTCCCTCTCTCTCGATCTCTCTTCCTTAAGCGCGCCGGTCGCTCGTCTTATTCCCCCCTTCTCCCTCCTCTCTCTCTCTCTCTCTCTCTCTCTCTCTCTCTCTCTCTCTCTCCGCTCGTGTTGAGTATTCATCCACGTATATACACACACTTTCCCCCTCCCGCAATAATGTCCTACCCTACTCACTCACCTTCGGTCACCTACGATTCCGTTCCGTCTCGATCGCGCGCGCTTTCCGCGGGATCGTCGCGTCCTCCTCCCGTCGCACGAACACAGCCGCAAGTCGAACGCCGCCCGCGCGTCTCGACGGCGCGATTATCGACGTAAGCTATCGAGGGACTCCTACCTCCGGCCGACTTTGGCACACTTCTCTCGACGTTCCCCTGCTCTCCTGTTTTGCTCTCCCCCCGCCCTTCCTCCTGCGCCTCGTCTCGCCGCTTTCGCGGCCCCGCCGTCTCGCGCGTCGCGATTACTTTCTTCCGAGCGAATCATCCCTCAAATATCCCACTGCCTTTCGCTAACCCTCTTGTGCAGCGGTAACGTCGACGAGATCGCGTCCGCCGCGAACTTCGAATTGGGAGAGCGAACGAATCGCGCGGCGCGCCGCGCGTCACGTGTCTCTGACGTCACGCGCACGACTCGCCCCTGCTCCGCGTAAATAACGACCGGTCGGAAAATGGCGTAATAATTAATTTTGAAGTAATACGGGGGGATGATGTAACTGACTCAAGGTATCACGAACACCTTGACACGTGAAATTGCACTAGTTTCAAGCGTACTCGAAACGTCACGCACCGACGCACGTGTCTAGATATCACAATTGTATTTTTATTTTGACTTAACGCATAACTGCTGTTTATTTTAAACCTGTCGCATTTAATTTCTCATGTGTTTGAAACGGTTGCTGATAAACTGTCAGGCTTACTTTAACTTTGGACACGATTGGCACATAATTTTGTATTTTGAGCAATTCGTTATGCTGTTATAAAATAATACATGTAACAAGTTTTGATCACGCACGTAACTTTCTCCTCCGGAATCGGAAGGCCGCATTGGAAATTTTCGCCCGGGTAAATCGATCACGCACTGTTCCTTGTTCGCAAAACGAAAGAGTTCATTCACAAAATCCAAAACGTGACAAAAGAATCAAGTTAGAAGAAATACATTCAAGAAGCAATATGTATTTTTTGTCCATTTCTAGCAATGCAGAATGCTTTCATTAATTAAACAAGTAAATTGAACCGAGATTAATCTACATTGAAATGTCCATAGAAATGGATATTTATCAACCTTGTTTCTTTTTTTGCGTATATTTTCTTATATATTTTGGACGCGCGTTATCTTTTCAACAATCGATGATTGCATTGTAGCGAGAATGCAAGATTAGTGTTAAATTGGGTAAATCAATCATTAAATCTCATAAGGAATCTGATAAATCTGATAAAGTACATTAAACGTACCTACAATAACAGCGGAAATAGAAGGCGAACGGAATAAAGATCCGTCTACAATAAACAATAAGTTGTTATAATGAACAGTTAGAAAATTGACCAATTATCAATTATTCTTAAATCGTAAAAAGAATAATCGTCTGTGATTGGTCAAGTTACTCATGTAAATAAATATAAATGGATCAATTACAGTTGATAAGTCTTTTTATAATCTACGAATAATTGATGATGATTGGTCAACTTTCTTACTGCTTGCATCTTATTGCCATGGATATCAACTCTTTAATGAAACGGCGGAGCCGGCGCATTAACCGATCTGAACCGAGCCGCGAATCGTTACAGCTCGATCAGTCGCGACTCGAGAATGCGACGCTTCTCGCGATATCCACGCGCGTCCATAATGCGATCGTATAATACATGGAGAAGCGGACGCATGCATCTCCACACTCTCTCTCTCTCTCTCTCTCTCTCTCTCCCTCCATCCCCCGCCCGATCGCCCGCCCGCCTGCCTCGCCTCTCCTCACCACGCGATCGCGACGAGGCAGAAAGGTTCCCTTTCTCTTTAGATTGTGAAACGATTTTCTATCGCGGCGCTTTAGCTCCGCGCCGTGCGCGGATTTATTATATATGCAATGGGTTACGCAAATTACGACAAAGTGCAAATATTTCACATGACCTGCACCTGCGTGACTCCCCTTTCTACACGTGATCGTTTAACCAGGCACGTGAATCGTGACGCGCGCGCGCGCGCGACGCCGTGTGTACGTATATGCAATGCTCGAAATTCCGACGAGTATGTTCTCTGGGACCAGAGGTAATCCGCCCGAAATATACGTAACATGGCGTGAATTACATTCCTTGCGCCAGATCGAGGGAGACGTTTCCTGGGAACGCGGGTTACTTTGAGCAAGTTATAATGAGCGCGAGTGCCTACGGGTTTCGGAAATCCCCTTCTCATTTTTTTCTCGTTGTGAAAAACAACATTATTAAACCGTACGTAAACCGATACTTAACGTTACACCAACATGGTGTAACTCACTTTTTTCTCGCGCAAGCTTACTTTACAAATTTGAAATTGGGTTCCAACGACACGAAGAAAGTGTACGGTATAACAAAGGTGAACGCTCACGTCTCTTTACCCTTTGTTCGCGGTAATTACTCTAGGCCGTTGCTAAAGTAATGAAATAATTATATGAGGCGCATGAATAAAGAGTTGGCGCGAGAAAATTAAATTACCGTAATCTAGATAAATTAATGCGAAAGGCTATTTAGTTATAGACAGGGAATGACAAGTTTGCGTGATAAGGCGCCATGACACGGCGGAATACATCATCGAGTTTCGGACTAAAAATGACCCGGTCGGGGCAAACCGGCTCGTTGCGCCGCACCGCCCGGCCGAAGTCGCGGGCGCGGGACGGCGAGCGCGCGCGGCAAGCGAATGACGAGCACGGCTGACCGGTCAGCAGGATTCAGCCGCCGCCGCGCCGCGAGAGATGCAGCAGGGTGTATGTACCGCTCGCTCGCGCGCCGCCCTCCCCACCATGTCCCCGCGGAAGCGACGCGACTTATGAATGGGAGTAGTACTCGCCCATTGGTCGCGCCCGCGAGCCAATGGCTGTCGAGTCGCATTCGCAACCACCGTGCGCGCGGCAAAGCGAAACGATCGTGTATGTGCATACTCCATGTATGCACGTACGTACGCCGAGAGATAGCCGATATATTCCCGACTCCCGGACTCCCGGCACCCGACGGGAAGATCCGAGACGAAGATACCGGAGTAAATCAACCGGATCCTATTAATACCGCGCGCCGTGCGCGCTACTGACTTTTCTCGAAAAGAATTATTAATCGTGCGAAATCGCTGCGGATCGTAACTCAAACTCCGAGAGACCTTTACGCGCCTGGGAAACGCAGGGAGTGCTTTTGCAACTATTGTTATCGATTCGCCGCCTTTATGTAATAATTACGTAATAATTATTATCGCCGTCTCGCTGTTTTTCAATCAGGTCGAACCTTTGCCGAAGCGAGGGTTTCGTGCTTATCGCAGAATCGGGCGTGATATGACGTCAAGAACGAGAAGTGTCAGTACTGTCAGTTCTGCCGGCGCGAGAGGCGTTTGCGGCTCGACAATTGTACCGAGGCAACACGGTAATTGCAATTTCTTCGGGGCGGCGATTACGTCGCCCGATGACAAGAGGGTGGCGAGGATAATGACGCGCGCGACTCGCGAGCAATGCGCGAGAGAAATGTAACGACTTGCAGCAAAGTCGTATGGATTGCGGGACGCGCGATCGAGGAGGAGACCAGGGCAAGTCGCGAGCCGCACGGCCGCAAATACCGAACGGCAATTATCGGTTAACTTATGGAAAGTATAGGGAACGAGCGCGCGCGGCGACGGCGCTTATGACAGGGAAGTGAGCGAGGTTTCTATCCTGGGTACGTCAAGGTGACAACGCGGCGGGGATGACACCATACCCGGGATGACGGAGAGTCGAGAACGCGTTATATTACCTAGCGTTACATTACATTATGAGCAGCCGCTTTGTAAGCAGCCGCCTCGCTCGCTCGCGCGCGAGGGCCAGCGAGCTGCATTTACGCGCATTTACGGACTGGCGTCATCTATCAATTAGCCGCTTCGTAGCCGTTTGTGTCTCACCGCTATCTCGCGAGATTGTGACTCAATTATGAGCGGTAGTACACGAGTTACGTCTCGTATTTCCATCTAAACTCGTGAATCATTCAACACGTCGCTTAGACGCTAAGAATGCGAAACTCCGTATTATTATCGCGTGGAGTTGAGTGATTGTACTGACATGATTATTGCAAACGTGATTTATATGTCTTTATTTCTCCATATATTTAGCAATATTCAAATTTTTCCTTGCCAAATTTCTACGTATACATATTTACACCTATATAGTAGCCGCAATACGCGGAGCAACAATTCTCAACAAATTCTCGGATGAAGATCCCTGACTAAATTTTAATTCCACACGTCACCGTATTTAGTTTTCTCCTGCATCGGTGAAGGGTTGTCGGTTGCGGCCGGCCCTCTCGTTACCGAAGGTTCTTTTGAGGAAGAGGTGGGTTTATACCATGCAGCCTGTTTTTTCTTGTAAAATTCTTCTCTATTTTTCTGTCTTAGCTCGTCGTAACTGACGCCTTTTTGCAGATTTATCGGTTCAGTCAGATCCGTATCCTCAGAAACTTGAATATCACCTTTAAACATAATTCATGCAATTACGATCGCATAGAGGTGGACACGTAAAAGACTTAACGATAACTTTCACTACTCACTGCTATCATTAATACTGGAATATGAATCGAATGCGTTCATCGGTGAATAATCGTCAAACACTATTTCTGTAGACGATTCTGCTGGGCTCTGAATTTCAGTTTGCACATTCATTGGTTCAAAGCCTTTGTATTCTAGTCTTTGTCTATAAACAAATATGAATGAGAACTTCAATAAAAGTTCATAAACAGTCGACAGGCAATGTCGACTCAGATTATCCGATAGTAATACCTAGCGGTGGGTACTGTATAACCCGCTTCCATCAATCTGTCTCGAAGAGTGCTGTTCGGCATGGAAGCGACTTTCATTAGGCACTTTTCGGAATTGAATATTTTAGTCGCAATCATGCTTGTTATACCGCAGAATAGTGCGGCGTATTTGGCATTCGCGCGATACCGGGTCATGCTCCAGAGCCCGTATCCCATGGCTGCACAGGAGAGCGCCGGTATGACTACACTCGAGTGTCTCAGGCATTCCCGCCAGGCTGTTATCTCTTCTGGTGTCAACTATAATTTATATGATTATAATATAGTTAGATTTGAGACACGTGCAATTAAATTGCATATATCTATAGATATAATATAAATAATATACCGACAAGACCTCTGAGATACTTTATATCTTTTTTACCTTTAATGTAAACTTTTCAATCAAACTTTATAGAATTAATTAATTGCCAATCTTTTACATGGACGTTTGGATTATTGATCTGCATCATATATCTCTCTACTCTTTCAAAAGCAAAGCTATTACTACTCACTGTGTACGCGTTTCTTGGTTGTATTTTCTTATTTTTGACTTATTTTTTGTATTATTTTTGAAATTTATAATTACTATTGTTTCTTTTTTTTCGAATCTTTATAATGTATTTTGTAGAAATGTNTCCTGTGTAAATTTTTAATAAATAAATAAAATATACATTAAACTCACACAGTTGATGAATAATCACTTTGCTTTTTAATTTTCATCGATAAATATACATTTATATTTAATAAACTCAGCACATTAAACTTTTTTATTTAACGTGCCATTAGCCTAGTCAGAGGTTTTTTGCGGCTATCAGACACATTCGGCACATTAAACAACTCGACTCCTAACCTGTATTTGTCGATTCTTCGGACAATTCGGACTTCGGACGGATTCGGATTGCATGTCGATTGTTACATTACTCGTCATGATTCGCAAGTATACCGGCAGAATTTCACTCGCATTGAATTCGAGAAATATGTCTTGCTTGTTACAACAGTAAGATGTAAATAACAGCAAAATTATATTTGACAATTATACGTCATAGACTTATATAATAAACTGCGCGTTCCGTGAGAGAGCTTGGGGCCAACACTAGAAAGAGAGAGCAATAGCGTAAGTAGAGTTCCTCTAGTAAGAGTTAGGACACCGAAGGCCAGCTTTTGATTGGTTCCGCCATTTGTAGGTAATCGTAAGAGAGAAAAGGAAAGAAAATAAAGAAGGAAAGAGAAGGAAATAGAGAGAGTTACGAGTGCTTAAAAGTGTAATAGAGTGCAATAAAAGAGTGCATAATTCTTTTGTAGATTACCTATTAATGGCGGACGGTGTCCTAACTCTTACTAGAGGAACTCTAAGCGTAAGTAGTTATGTCTCTTTCTAATACGGAGGTGGTGGGGACACGAAGAGGAGAAGTTGCTATGCGTCTCCATAGTGATCCCCTCCGTACTCCTCCCCACTCTTTGCGGTATGCGAGTGAGAGCGCACTACTTACAGACTATCTCTATCCTTTGGTCTTGGCAGAAGCTGGCCCATAAGAACGCGCAGTCTATTATATAAGTCTATGTACACCGTGCACCAAGATAAAAGTGCCCCTTAAACAGAGATACGCCATCTGTGTGCTCCATGCTGTTTACCAACCGAGCGCACAAACATTCGAATAGATTCCTTCTCAAGCTATTGCCGATAAAAACTAGTACGCGTCTCGCTAAAATGACATATGTTTTCAGACGACACTTACAATTATTTGATTCTATTTTATTCATCTGCCTTTCTTTCGTTATGTACACATTTTTAACATAGGATTCTCGTAAAATAGTAAAAAATTATATTTAATAAAGTATGAATTATACGGTTAGTTATTTCTCTTGAAAGACAATTAGTCATCTTTTTATCTGTCCCAAAGCCAAAGTGCTTTCTTTCATCTTTTAAACTCCGACTAATTCTTTTTAACATGTATACAACATGTGATGCCTATTATCTGACGTACATAACATCCTCGGTCACTTGACGCGTTAAAATAGCGTCTGAGGTATTATTTCGAATGATGCACCAGTATCCGTATCCAAATGACGTGATTTGTTTGCGTAAGCGCGCTAATTGAATTACCACGTTAAAGACGGCGATATACAAAGATAAAATTGTCCGGGCAGAATCTCGGTATCGTTTTGAAAAATTTGACTTCCACACAGTTTTACTTTTACGCTTTAATCTGAAATAAAAGAGAACTGATTAAAATAAAAGAGGCGTTTCTTTCATACAATGCTCCCCCTCGATGTAATATCGCCTGGTATGAATTCTTAATAGACGCGCATTAAATATAATTATATTTATTATACTGCGCGTCGAAAACTTGGCTCGCTTTAAGTTATCGCAAATAACAAACGTTTTACGATAATACATGAATATATCAGTGATTTCTTCGCAAACCTTGAACGAGTTATCAGTGTGGCATTTTCATTAACATACCTGCTGCAAAATTACGTCGGAAAATTTCAGGGCCGCTTTGCGAAGTGCAGCACATTTTGCATGCGTGATCCTTTTTTTCGATTATCCCTCTCGAAATTGATCGGCTACTTTATTATAGTGTTTCTTTTCACAAAAGAAATTGACAAATAAAATCAACTTGTTATCTCCGAAATAGCACAAAATAATTGTTATAAACTTAAAAAGGATTTACTTTTTAAAATTTTTTATGAATTAACGAATAATCTGTTCCAAATGAACTAAAAAAAATCCTCTTAAAAAGAATTCCACAGGAAAGTATGAAAGAATTTTTTCCCAGGTAAAACAAGAAGTCGCAAAGATGTCAAAATGACATCAAAAATTACTCCAAAATATTATGACAAATGTTATTATGTTATTTTGGTGTCAATATGATGTCATTATGATTTTTGTTCTATGTGCGGTTTATATTCGAAAAAGGACTAAGAGAATTGATTACATAAAACCAAATTCTTTTTGAATTTTTAAGAACCTTATGAAAAATTGATTGAAAAAAGATCGAATCAAAATTTAAACATTGTTTTGACACCTTTTCGACCAATAATTTCTCACTGCTCAAAGAGGAAAGTTTTATGATAAATGCACAGTTATTGCCTTTTTCATCAACATTTCGCAATACATTTCGTCATAAGGTGATCCTGCAAAATGCATAATATATTTTGCTTGAAAAAAGAATTTTATAATTATAAATTGTATCAATTAATCAATTCTTTTTTAATTTCCCATGCTACCTGGGCCGGGATCTTGTTCGAAACTTTCCCAGTAGTTTCAAAATTCGAAAATAGCCGTGATCTCCTTAGCGATATTAAATGAACGCTCGTTGAAATTGCAACAGCGAGCTTGCATCGCTCTATATGCAAGCAGGAAAATTTCCATTACCACTTATGAACCGATCGAGAATACGTAATGCAAAAGTATCTGCGTGTAAGGCCCGGCGGTGTTAACAAGGGACAGATGTCCGCCGCTATAAAAGTCGCCGGTCGGCCCGTTCGAAGCCTTGTCGCTTCAAAATGTCGCGCGCCATCTCATATCGCAGTCGACCCTTCTGGCCGTCCTACATCGCACTTTTGTTATTTATATTAATATTAACGTCGATGACATTGCAACGAGTGGCTGCCAGCCCTTTACCGGATTCTTCATACGAGAATTTGAATGAGAGCTCGGAGAGTTCGACGAAAAATTCGATGGAAAATTTGACGAAAAATTCGATAGAGAGTTCGACGGATACTTCAATGAACAGTTCGACGGACAGCTCGATGGACAGTTCGATGGATAGCTTGATGAACAGTTCGGCAGACAGCTCAACAGACAATTCATCGGAGAACGCGTCTGACGTGTAATTTTCTTTCAAATATCTTTTAATATATGATATCCTAGTAAACACCAATTAACAGTAACATTGCATCATTATTATAATTTCTCACTCAACAATATAAATGTAATTAATAACACACAACAGTTATATTCTTGAGTAGAAAATTATAATATATTGATGCAATATTAATTGTTTACTGGATATAATGTAAAATACTTTGTTGTAAATATGTCATCTCTTATGTCATCTTCAGATATGTGATAAAGGCTGTGGTTTACGAGATTGGGATTCTCGCGGACATGGATACAACGAGCAGCGAAAGCAGCGAAAACACCGAAAGGTAATAAGTTTTACTTTTATCTTTTTGTTGATGTTCTCGTTGAAGAAGACAACGTGGAAACGTTTACTTACTACGAATGATAATTTCAACGTTATCATTTCCTTTTCATACTTTGCAGACAGGAGAGAGTCGATATATCTTTGTACGATACACCGCAGGAAGACCTATACTAATCCCAACGAATTTTCCTTTCTTGGAGCGAATACGACGCATCCAAACGAAACGTTTATTGAAAGCGAAAAAGAAAAAGAAATGTGAAACGTAAAGACTGCGCATATACGACGATGTTATCGAGAATATGCATAGTAAATTATTAATTATACGCGGTATAAAATATAGAACATGAAGACGACGCATAGTGCGATGTACGCAATTTGTAAATTTCGATATTAAATCTGTAATGATGGAACACGTGACGTTTCTTTAGGATTTAGAACAATGTTTTATTAGTTTTTTTTCTCATTTAATTATGAACAATATCTCGTGTACAACGCTATATAAACACATTGCTGCTGCAAAATCTGCGAGGCAGAAGAAAAATCGCAATCGGAACAATCAGGTAACATAATTCGCAGAATGATCTCTCGAAGAATATACGTAAGATAACTCGATCGAAGTATGCGCGACACTTTGACATTAATTTCTGCAATTTAATTATTTTACTTCTGGAAGATCTTAACGAAAGACTTCAACGTTCGCTTAAAGGTACGTATAAATCTTTCCTTTCCTTTTGTTGTATTTTGGAATGCAAATAAGCGCGCAAGTTCATCAAGGATTCGATTAATGCGGTATCATGTACAAATTTCGATTGATTATTATGACAAAAAGGTAATAAAAATACTCTCGGTTCTCTCTCTCTCTCTTTCTCTCCTCTTTTTCTTCTTCTTATCGTCTCATCAAACTAACGTACACTCAGTTAAACAGTAGGCACTGCACCTAAGTACCTTTGCCTTATCGAAGGAATAAGCAAAAGCACCAGTTTGTGAAATACCGGTCTTATATAATATTAAACAGCGTTACGATAACTCTCTTACGTTCTCATCCGCTTCTTTAATATATAAACGTATAATAAATGTTCCACGTCTGTATGTGTACCTTATCTGTGTGTGAAGAATCAAACGCGAATGGAGCGCAAGCGAATGCGAGATTTATCCATCATCTCCTTTCTCGCCCTCTTATTCTTTCTTTACAAATTGCCTATGTAAATTGCATAAAAATCGCGACATCGCGATTTATCTGCTTCATTCTTCGCTTCCTTTTTACTTTGCTAGAAATCAGTTACGTATAACAATTTACGAAACTCTTAACAATAATCGTAAAATATATGGGGTAGAGGGAGGACTTGATTTTTTTGCAGGGATACTTATAGATGTTGGCCATTCGAGGGGCGGGGTAGAAAGGGGACGGGATGTACCTATATGTAATAAACATCAAATTATTCGCTAAGTATAGTTGAGCGTCGATCATTTTTCGGCATTCCGGATTTATTCAAAGAGATACCCTGCAGCTGGACCACAATATGCCCAGCGTCAACGTTTTCTTAAAGCATAATTAACGTGGTGTCTAATGAAAAATAGAGAAGGCGCAATATACTTCCGATCGTTCGCGTACGACTCGATACTGATATGATTCTCTTTTCCTATTGCCATAGATCATTTAACATAGGCAAGGGGGAACGTTTCATTTAGCGTCTTGCGTTTGAGGCACCGGTGGGGCAGCGGTGCCAGCGGATGTGCTTTCCGATGAAGCAGCTGGAACTTTATGTTCTTCAATTGACGGTTTCTTGTCCTCCATATTCTTCGTATCTTCTGCGATATCAGTCTCCACGCTCTTAGGATCTCTGGAAGAAAAAATAACGTACAAATTTCTTACAAATTGTATTATAATATAGATTCGATAGATTGATGCTATATAAATACCTGTCGACCAGTAACTCGCTAGGATTGGCATTCTCATTCGTAGAGATCATTTTGTGCTCGTCACTTTTGCTATCGTTAAGCTTAGTTTCCGCAACTGGTGGTAATTCCGATTGTAATTCTGATGATAATTCCGATGGTAATTTTGTCCCGACTACTTGGCTATCTACGTAGTCTCTGTTCTTTTCATCGTCATCTTCGATACTTAAGGATTTTTCCGAAGTGTTACAAGTCATATCCTCTGTTAATTTTATGGCCGTTGCTTCTGG
Source organism: Tetramorium alpestre (assembly GCA_021460005.1). Lineage (NCBI taxonomy): Eukaryota > Metazoa > Arthropoda > Insecta > Hymenoptera > Formicidae > Tetramorium > Tetramorium alpestre. The sequence goes on along the minus strand of JAJVSH010000145.1, from coordinate 9,541 downwards.
TATTTTCTCTTTAAGCTCCTCGCATGGCTTTTTATCTTCGCTTCCGGTGTTTTCTATACTCAAGGTGTTTTCAAAATTTTCAAAATTGGCCCATCCAGTGGATTCTACTGGTTCCGACGGCACCACATCCCATGGATTGACCGGCGGAAGTATAGTACCAGTGTTTAGTGGTTCAGTAGTGTCCCAAGCTGAAAGTTCGTAACTCATTTCGATAAAATAATCTCGAGCTTCTTTTGAATATCATATAATAAAAGAATTCTTGACTGAGAGAAACATACGATCGGTCGTGTCGACCTCCATATGCATGTCGCGCGGTTCCTCGTCATCCTCATCCGAGGAACTAGAATCCTGATGCTGTTGCTTCGAGTGCCAATCCCGTTTGTCCACCACAGTCTGAAACGTCAGTTCGCCCTCGTCACCCCATTCTAGGCCACTGCCGCAATCCTCGAGCCCGGCTTTTTGTTTTTGTTGGCACAGCTTCAACATAGCATTATCAAATCTTTTTTGAATTTCAATTTCAAATGTAACACGCATTTTATTCGATAACAATATTGAATAGATATCTACCTTATTGAACATATCTTCTCGCTTGTCGAGATCTTCTTCACTGAGAGTAAAGGCCAACGTTGTTAATTGGTCAACTGGATTACTATAATATTATACCTCTTAACGAAAACAGTGGGGGAGAAATGACTGTGACAATATTAACGTCGCGCTCTTTTCACGCGTGTGCTTTCTTGGCATTTGTAAAAAACTCGATTGCGACCCCTAGCCTACTGCTATTTCTTTTCAACGAGATCTCGCGTGTATACTTACTGCAGCGCGTCATCACCATCGTTGAACTCATCGTCATGGAATCCAAAATTCTCGATAAACGGAGGTGTTATTTGTTGACCCTGATAATTGGAGTACATCTAATACCAAGAATACCGCATGATAAATAAAGAACTAAACAATCTTAGTTTATGTATCAACAATATACGAATGTAAATGTTTACCTGTTGAATGTATGTCTCTTGCGAGTAAGAATTGTACTCGTTTGGATTTTCCTCGGAGCTCATCAGGTACACTGGAGTCTGATCACCCTAAAAATCCCATTATAATTAAAATTATTGCTTTCTCATTGCAGTTATATTATGATGCACAGCACGTAAAAAATTAAAAGTTTTTCGTAAATTATTATGGCTACAGTAAAAAACACATTAAAATTACTCATTATTTATAAATTCACAACAATACATTTACAGGAAGAAAAAAATAGTAAGAAATATACCGTTACCACATACCATCATTACAGTTTGATGAATTTTGTTAATCTCCACCAATTGTACACTCACAAGATTTTCCCATTTAGTAAGACACTCGGGTGATAAATTGTTCTTTAAGAAGCTGGCCAGTATATTATTTTTTTCACATTGGGTAACGATATTGTTTGCGATATTTATCAAATGTCCCATGTAGCCTTGACGAACACCATTTTCCTTGTTTCTGTAATCAAATCCCGATGTCATAATTTTCAATTTTCTCTTGCAAAAGCATATGCAAGATATTCCGCGAAATTTAATACTTTTAACAATCTTACTGTTTACTCTCGTTCTTATCCCATGCTTCTAAGACTCTCTCTATTAATTTGCACTTGATAAATATCTGGAAATTAATGTGTTTAAATTACTTAATTATTATTATGATTTATTTTCATGCAACAAGAGATGTAACTCACATTATTATAAATAATATCATTATCCCGTTGTCCGCAATTAATAGCTAAGGCCAGGCACTGTTGTACTTGTGTATGTAAGAAATTATTCCATGTATATTTGAAAAACAGATCCTGTAACATATTTGGACGAAGACGAAATGAATAAAAGTTACAAAATAATACAAAGCACTTAATGATATTAAAAAATCGTGTTAAAAATACTCATATAACGTGATCTTACCAACAATGTTTGGAATGTTCCCAAATTTTCTAAACTTTCGTGGATCTTTAAATTCTCTGTCGCCAATAAGGCGCTTAACAACTTTGCTACGTGCAAACGAGTGTTTCCTAATGGACATTCTAATAATCCAACGGTTGTTTTAACGGCAGGTTTCTGAATAATAAAAATATTATGAGTCTCGAAATAATGTAAAATAAAATATTACACTAGGTAGAACTTTTATTTTTAGAAAACTTTTTAAAGCAGCTCTTACATATGGTGGATCTAAGAGAAGTTTGTGAAGATGTTCCAAATATGGTAAAGTAGCATTCGAAATTTTAATACATTGCTCATTATCCGTGGTGTCTTCGCCGTTACCATGCACATCTCCTTCATTTGATGTACTGCAAAGAATTCAAACTATTGTATACCGTGCTTGGTCTATCTACAAAATGTAATTTTAATATTGTAAAATATTCTCGTCATACTTGCTGGCTCTTTGACCTAAAAGTACCAAAAGCACTTGTATTCCACCGACAATACTACTTTCTACCTTTTCTGCTGTTAGAATAGTTTCTAGCAATAGGCTCACAGTTTCACCTCTGCGTAACAAAATTGTATTATATTATTCGTGTGAATATTCGTATGAAACGATATAATTCACCGTAAATTTCGCAGGAATATACTCACGATTCTAAGGTATTTAAAATAGGATCTGGATCAGCACGTTCTGTGGTTGTACGTTGAGTTTCTCTAGCTACCGACACCATATCGCAAAGTAATTGTGCCGCGTTAGCGTGTTTGGCTACTTCTGAAGTAGGTGCTAACAATTTTACCAGTCTTTGCACTAAATGTTGACTATCTAGCCACTATCAAAGAGACACACACACACACAGACAATACGTATGTTTTGAAAAGAATTCAATTGCATAATAGTAGTATAGTAGTAGCTAGATGAACAATAATATAAAGAATGTGGAAAATATCTTACATTTAATATATTTTGACGCATATCACTGCCCTCAACCTGAGTAACAAGTTTGAGTACTAAGTCCATGATGGCCGAAGTCTCTAAATGTTGCAACAGTAGATCTACACATTTCTGGCGACTCTTAAGGAATTCTAAAACCTGTAAGCATGTGAACTGATAGGAATACCAATTCTGGAATGGATGGAACAGTATAGGATGGATAGGCATGTGGATAACATAGGAGAGGCAAGAAAAAATTTATTATTCAACTAATATTACTCGTTAATATTAAATTAAATGTCAAAGAAGAGTCATTACAAAATTAAGTACACGTGATTTATCTTAAATATATCTTATGTAACTGTTTTCTACATAAAAACAAAAAAATATTTATGTAATTACCTGGTCACTTTTACGAGCAACTAACACTCCGATAGTTTTACTGAAAAATGACGCAAGTAGTGGATTTAATGGCTGATCTGTATCTATGAAAGAATATAATTTGGCCAAAAGTGCCTCGTCACCTAAAAAAATTTCAACAAGTGTGTTTACCAAATCCATATAATTTCACAAACAGATATTCTTCCAATTATCGAGCACATAATGGCGCTCCGGAGTACCTGCCAGTTTCTCATTCAATGTAGGCACATCGCACGTGAGCAACTCACAAGCGACATTAGGATACTTGTAGCGCCAACGTTCTTCGATGTCCGTGGATGGTTCTTTAGTGGTTAACGTAACTAATTCTTCCATAACGGCTGGCCTCGTCAGACTATCACGTAATCACGCACGGCATTAATTTTTATCTTAACAAATTCTACTATAACAAAGTCACAATGTACAATGAAAATGCTTAATACAAAATCAACGTGTTACCGGAAGGCTTTATAACAACAATTCTTGTTGGCGCCTCTCTATTTGCATGTACAATTACATTTCTTACATTTTAACTTGTTTCTGATCCTTTTGTTTTTCTATTACTTGCACACTGTACATTGCAACAAAGATTATTATTATTAATTTTAGAAAGCAATGATAATTGCTCTTACTATTCGACCAGCTTCTTATTTTGACTCTTGCATTCCTGCAGAATGTCCTCCTCATCCATCAATTCGTGCAGGGTGACATCCTGTAAACGGAGGCAGCGATTAGATACCGTCCCGGAGGGAGAAAGGGAAGGGAAAGGCCGAGTTGTGGAGGGGAAAGGACGCTCGAGGAGGAAAGTCACTTGCCTCTTTGTTGAGCAATGCCTCGATATGCGGCGATGACACGTAATTATTCGTCCAGAACATGATGCGGCCTGTGGCTGCGTGCGTGCTCGTGCTTTAATTATCTAAATGGTCGCGTGGCGATTTATCGTGGCCCGGGACGACCGTCCGACTCGCATCGGCGTGGCGCGGGGACGCACGCACGGGGAAAGGAAAACTGTGCAACACGTCGCGCCAACTTGCTCGGCCGACGGGCGGCTAACATCGCATGCACGCGTATATCGGCTGCTCGATTCTCTTCCGCCGTGTCTCGTCGCGTCACACACGGGTCACTTTAAAACCGCTGTCGTCACCCCGCGGCTACTCCGCGGCCTGGCTGCCTGCCGCGACAGCTGCGACGTGCGCGACCTGAACGCGGGCCTGCTGCCGCGAGACAATGCACAGATTACCAGGATGACGAGAGAACGGACTGAGAGTGCCTGAGTGGAGCACGATCGGACGTGATCACCAGTGATCGCACCGGAGTCCGGACGCTCTCGAGCGCGAAGTCGTGAACGGGCGCTCGGGCGCGGAACACGGAGTACGAGAGGCGCGGAAGCTTCCTCTTTCCCTCCTCGCCCGCCATCCTTTCTTCTCCGTTATTTGTACCCTGCTGCACTTTCAGCGCACTTAAAATCGCACTTGCAGAAGGAAACGCGCGTATATGCGCGAGTATCGAATTTATCTGGGATTGCGAGCGTACTTTCTCCTACTTTCCATATTTAAGGCAAAAAAAGATATCTGTGTATTTTGTTTTGAAAATAGAAAAGCGCGGAGCACCAAAAGTGCAATTGCAATAATATAGTTGAATTTGCCGATTTTATCGACTGAGACACGAGTAGAAGATGGGTATTTTCCACTTGGCTGAGTGAGCTGATTGACTGTCCGTCCACACAATTCGGAGCTTCAACCATTTTGCCGATAGATAGCACTGTCAACAGCATCAGGGCTGGTAGCGGACAGTTCAAACCATGTTCATCATGGTGAAGAGGCAAAGGAGTTCGAGAAGTTGCTTAATAAAAAAATTACTTAAAATTAAAAAATGCTTTACATCCAGCATGTATTATGTAATATCTAATCTAAAATTAAAAAATTACTTAAAAAATGTGCGGTATCTGCTTACACCTATCGTATTATGCAGATAAAACATATTATTTTTAAATAATTTGAATTCGTGAAAATCGGAAACATATCTTCAGTATTATTAATAATTATTAATAATTATCTGAGTTATTTAGTTTAATAACCTTTGTACAATATTCTTTGATATTTCCTTTTTTTTTTCGTGAAGGTGATGATACCAAGATTTTCTTCGAATCATTTGCTACGTTATTGCGCATGCGTCGGAAAATTGGCCATTGGCCACCAATGCCAGCTGATGGCGCTGATGCCACGACGAACAGTGATCAGCGATGTCGGTTGATGCTTGATTAATTGTTGAGTATTGGCTCCATTGGTTCCGTTTGATCTGAATTTTTTCCTTCGATTTACGTGAAAATACATTTATCTTGAAAAATGGCAAGTAAAGATTATTACATTTTATATAAAAATCGGTAACTTTGTTAAGTCTCTGAAACTTATATAGATTAATTCAAGATGTATCTAACCTTAATCGTACTCGTCGGAAGAGATGAATATGAAAAAAATTAAGGAAAATATAAACTTAGAAAAGATAAAAATATAAATTAAATGTTTGTCTGCTGATTAATTTTTTTACTTTTCATTTAATTCTGTTTAATAATTGCTTCAGGTGGAAATCGAATCGATGACAAGATACGTCTCGCCGGTGAACCCAGCAGTCTTTCCATTGCTGGCTGTGGTGCTGTTGGGAATCGGCATATTTTTCACGGCTTGGTTCTTCGTGTACGAGGTCACCAGCACGAAATTCACGCGAGATATTTGCAAGGAGGCATTGATTTCCCTGGTTGCGGCATTATTCTCTAGCTTTGGAGTGCTGTTTTTGCTGCTTTGGGTTGGAATTTATGTATAAATAACGTCGATAAGAGATTAAATTTCATAATTGTTAAAAAAATATATATATGTTTAATATGAAATATGTATTCGTTTTTTTAATTTGTTCCAATTGAACTTATTTGTTTATAGATGACACTTAACAGTATATTTAAAGATCCTTTTGTATTATTTGCACGCTTAATATATATTTATCTCATTTTAAGTGCAAAAATTTTTGGAAATTTTATGTAATACAAACATATCTTAAGTAAACTTGGAAAGATTTTTACTTTTGTAACATTTTGTCATTAGTAATCAGCTAAACAACTGCAAATATATTTTTTTATATTGTGCATATTTATTCAATCTTTATCACAATGAAGGCATGAAGTTTGTAATACAGGTACACAACGAGTTTTGTGGCACCTTGAGAAAATAAAGATTCGCACTTGTTTTCTGTGAACACAGACTACAGCGTTATTAATCTAATCATGCAAATATCATAGTAGTAATATATAGTCCCGTGTGAAAAGAATTATCTACTTTAATATTTAAATGTGCTATAATAACTGTATCTGCATAGAACACACATTCTGTTAAATGTTTTTCCTTTTCATGTAAAACACAGTTTTCCTCTCATTACACTATAAAGAGAAGAAAATGGCGCTTATTGTCGATAAAATAATCCTCTGTGCTCTTCGATGCCAATGTAAATTATACATGTTCATTTGCGCTGCCCAGCACAATAAAATATTTTACAACAAAATGGAATATTGCAGCTTTAGGACTGAGCCTATGAGGGAGAATTTTTAACCGGCCAAGCCGGCTTTCTGTCGACATCTCTGCATCAGCGCTCTCAACATAAATTGTCTGCGCGATAGATGTCGAACTTGTTTCAAGAACGCATCCAAATCTAAAATTCCGGATCGCAATCCCTCGGCGAGATAGTAAATAGCGTCCTCTGTAGCTGCTTCTTCGGCAAAAGCATTTAGCATCCTGGAAATTTAAGTGACGTTACCATCAAGTTTATAACAATTTTTTCTTCAGTTTGTAATAATTTCTCAGCTATGGTTATATCAATTCCGTAGTTACAAAAGAACTTTTAGATCTAGATGATATTAGAGATTGGCATAGCTCTATCTATGCTCAATCTGTACTTGTATCACTTCCATGCTAAGTACATTCATTTTGTCATTAAGTTTACATTTATGCACTTACTGTTTATACAACGGCGCTATGGTAGTAACAGCTTCATCAACATCTATTGATTGATTATCAGACAGCTTGGCGATCTCTTTTTCCAGTTCTGACTCCTTATCTTGCAAAATATTCACATTTTTCTCGAGCTCCTGTTTTTCTTTTTTGAGTTTATCGAAAAGATCTGCCAGGTGCGATGAGCCGGTCGTCAGTTCTTGCTGCGTTCGTCGCAGCGTCTCAAGCTCGGCCTGTAACTGCGAGAACTGTTCCTTGAGTCGACGTCGAAGCTTATCCTCTACTGCGGACAGCAAGGATGCTCTTATGTGCTCTTCCGTGATCGTGCCAGATCCTCCGGAATTTGGTTGCACCGTCGGCGACTTGTAAATAATCACACTTATTTAATCTGATCTCAAACGAATTCTATTAATTAGCTTAATAATAATAATAGTTATCAATTATTATTTAAAAATGTAAAAATTAATTATAAATACCACTTGGATTGAAATAAATGACAATTGTATACCGGTTGTGTGGCTGGCGGATATGGTGGATATGAACCACTGTAACCTTGCGTCGGGTAACTGGGCGTGGTTCCTCCATAAGAATCATACGTGCTTGGATACGGGAATCCTCCGGACGCCGTAGACGGATACGGTGGGTACACGTTGCTGCCGCCTGAGTATTGAGAATTTGGTGGATATGGAGGGAAGCCGGAACCCGATACATTTCCGCTACCAGGTACAGGCATGAATGCTGCGCGATAAATTTTTATTGTATTAAAAGTCAAAATTAATCACTGGTTTTCTTATATCTCAAATTCTGAGAAGCAATCGTTCCAACATGAGTATGTAATGTCAATTTGTGAAATTCATCAGATCATAAAAGAAGTTTTCTTATTCTTCTCAATAAGTATTTTTCCATAAACGCTAGCAGTATTAGTGATATTTGTCAAGTATGTAAAATAAAAGTATGCGGAAATTGTGTTATAAAAAAGATATCAATAGAAAATTAAGAAAAAAATGCTCACTCTATAAGTCTACTTACACTGAACAGGATACGGTGTTGAACTCTGTTGCATTTCTGATTTTGTCTTGGCATAAACTGGAGGCTGTTCCCCAAAGGTAACAGTCATAACTTGAATTAGAGCAAGCAAATCCGAATTATGCTATAAAACAAAAGAAACAGGGAAACAGAATAAATGCTAAAGAAATGTGCATTTTTAATGATGAATAGACTAATAACAAGTTCACTCACAGGCACCCAGTCATGAAGATACGGTAAATAAATTTTACCATTGTGATCGACAAACATACTGACTTTGATATGCATATCTACTGTTGGCTTTACATAGCACATAGGTGCATTATTGGGATGCGTATCCATCAGCCATATGCAGATTGGAATATTGTAATTAGCGCCTATAAAACAAACAATATTTAACACTTTTATTGTATAACTAACACTTTCACTAAAGATTGCTCGAGAAAAGTATTACCTTTGTAAAACACTGGTATAGTTCCTTGTAAGTTGAGTAGTTCTTTGCGTGAGCCATCATTGAAAACTATTGAACAACAAATATGTAATTAACAAACTTTGGGACATTGGGAAGCACATATATTTAAGACTGTATCATTGTATAAATAATTTTAAATAAATAATAACTTACCGAATGGTTCAATTTTATACACCAAGCCTTTATACACATTCAAGACGCTTATTACGTGCTTTTTAGTTATGTCTGGATTTTGATACTACAAAAAACAATATCCCTTTTTTGTTACAAAACAAAGACAAGATCATTGTGATAATGATCGTTGGCGCAATGATAAAGTTAGAAATGATCTATACCTTGGCTAGACCCTGTCTCATCCTCCCTTCATCCATCGGTGTCATTTTCACCATTTAGCGTAGTAGCTAAGTCGAGATAGCGACCAGTCCTGCTATCTTCCTATCGGACGTATTTAATCAGAATTAAATTTTGATTACACGCGCAGTAATGTCACTGCAGTAATGCGATTGTCGACGGACGTGTTCGAATTCGCGTTATCATGGACCGATATGCGAGAATTTTGGGGCACGATGAGATCATCAAGGGCAGTCGCGACGAGACTTCGCTGATCCGTCACGCATAAAATGTCATCGTCAACTGCTACTAGGGACGGGCGATATCGTGTCGATTATTTTGACATCGATTATTTTTCTTTTACAGAATCGATTATTCAACGATGTTTTCTCAACTCGATTATTCCCTAAAC
>JAJVSH010000144.1:278696-431075 GCA_021460005.1 Tetramorium alpestre | reverse complement strand
TGCTTAAATTAAATCGTATAAATTAAATAGATATTATAATAAAAGAGAAAAGTATCTAAATCGATAATATTTTAAAAGGTATGAATTCTGTAATTCTGTATTCTTATTTGCAGCAGTTTCTATAAAAATTGAAAATTTTTTATTTATGAAAGATTATATCATATCGAATATATTTATCATTGCGATGATAAATTTATTTAATAATCAGCTATTAAAATTTCCACGTTCGAAAGTGCAACGGTAGATATTACAATAATAACTTTAAGTACTCCAAATTTTTGCAGATTTCTCTCTCTCTCTCTCTCTGTTCCCTTTCCTTCTCTCTCTCTATTTCTCCTTAACTCCGCTCGTTCAATTTATTATTCATGAAAACGATGAAAACTCTTAGCGAGGACGTGAAATTTAACTTGTCTTGCTGTCGTCGAGCGCTCGCAAGTACGTACGTACATCTCGGACCGTTGACTTTAGATCGATATTCGAAGCACGCCTTGCGCAGACGAGACACGAACGGGCAAATAGCGAGCGATCGATGCGCAAGAACTCGATAATTTTCTCTAAACGCCCGACGGCGGCCGGACATCAAACGGTCACGCCGTATTTGGCGAATCCTCGAAGTGCAATCATGACCCGGGTTTTTTTTTGCACGTTCGGGCGTTCCGAGCCGGTAGCTACTTTGTAACAGCCAGCTCTTTAACGTTATTACGCTCATGCGATTCTGCTTGAGAACCAGTTTCAAGTTAGTTAGTAGTGCGAGTGCATTCGGCGCATCCGACTGCCACTTTTCGCTTCGGTAATCGATCAAATCTTCGACGAAATTGCATTTCCCTGTGCCGGTCGATGGTGAAAGGTAACCGATGCGAGCTTCTCATTTGCATTTTCGCCTAATGGTGCTCCGAAAAAGGGTTTCGCAACGATCCTGTTTTGCATAAACTAATACGCGAACGAGTACACACGGGCAACGATGTGCTTCACGAGAATAATTCCGAATTTAAATAAAAAGTGCCGACGGAATGAATTCAGCCCTTATTTCTTCATTAGGGTTGCAAAGTTTCGCGCGCGAGCGCGGCTATCCGACCGCTCTCTCTCTCGCCGGATTCTCACGATACGGTGGCACAGCGTCGCGTTTTCATCACGAAACATCTTAATGCCCGTGTCTTTGACATTCGACATTTTTTTACAACCCATTTTTACGGTTCGCGCCTCTAGTGTCATCTTCTTCGAGAACGTGGCACCTATTTGCACGTGCATCGCGCCTCTCTTCTGCGTCGCGTCGGTCCAGTGTAACGATACCTATATATCTTGCGCCTTCATTGCCACTTTCTTGTGAGATCTCTTACAACAGTTTCATGCAAATTTCGCGCGGAGAAGAGGGTGGCTGAGGCTCTGCCCCGTTAAACCCGAACGGCGTAATCTCGAACTTTACGATCCACCAACTTCACCCTCTTTTTTTCGCGCAAACATCTCGAAACGAGCCGCGTACCGTAATCCCGAGTTTTACGTCTTCCAGCGGGCACGGGCGAAGAGGGTCTCCCTCTCGCACATTTATACGCTTTCGTTCCTCCGCCTCCAAGTGAAAATCAGTTCCGGGGGGGGGTAACGCGCATATTGGAGCTGTTGACATCGGAATAATCAGCCGCTGCAATAATACGAGCATCTGATACCGATAATCTGCCAATATTGGCGATGTTGTATTAATACCATGGCTAAGTAATCAACAGTTTCCTATAATCGGGAACTATATTCCTATAGTTGCCTGCATGCGCACGTGCGAGTACCGTTCTCGAGAAGGAATAGTGTTGAGAATAATTGATTAGTATTTCCTAATGAAAAATCTGCACTCATTAACAAAGAATACGAAGATTCTCTGATATACTGTCATAAAAAAAAGTAAAGAAAACGTATTCCCATTTAAAGTACAAATTAATCAGAAATTAGCAAGTAATAATAGTAGTAGTTTCAAATTTCTATCTAAATAAAATTCAATTTAAAAATATGAGATTCCTATATTATGATGCTTCTAATCATCAGCTTCAGTAAGTTTACTTTAAATGTAGAGATAATTTGAGTTCTTTTTAAATAAAATTCGCAAACATTGTTACAAATTCTTTTTACATTATAATTTTCAGTCGTCATATCAGACATTATAATTATAAAATATCTGACATCCGTAATTGAGATCGGAATGAAAGACAAAAACTGATGGCGAAGGCCAAGCGATCGTGTTGGCATCCGTACCAGTGGCTACCGATTTAAAAAAGCTCGCAAAAACCGGATAGTCGCTGCGACCACAAATGGTGGTATTTCTCGACTTTTATCGGCAGCCATTCACTTTTCATTAGAAACTGTTACCGCGAAAACTGTTTCGCACACCCGTCCGCGCTTCGTCTTCGTTGCCTTTTGTTCTCCGCTCCGCTCCGTGCAAATACGACATTAAGCGTAAATAATTGGCCGATACTCTACGTCAGTATATCAGCAAGCGATGCAACGAGGAAAGGTTGCGCGTGAGCACGCGAGGTTTGCAACTCATGTGTACATCACCGTGAACACTGTCCGGCTTCCACGCGGACGCAATACCGACTTGCGCGACGAGGTTTTTACTCGTTGTTTTATTTCTTTTGCCTCGCATCTCGTCCTCGAAATTCATTCACACGTGAGACACGTGTGACGAGAGATTACGGTATGAATTTTTTGCAAACGAGTTAAGCGAATAAAATTTCGCGCAGCGTAATTTGCACTCGGCACTTTTGATGAAGCTCCGTTTTTAATATTTATAAAAATGTTACAATGATATCACTTTAATAGTTTTCACATTAATAACATTATTGTTAAAAAAAAATTTTAATGGATAATATTGTCGAAAAAAGCGGCTTTCAATTGCACTGTACAAATTAATTAATATTATACAATAGTATAAAAAAACAATACATCTCTATTTTTTTGCAAGTTACATTCTGTGACGAAATCGTATTATCAAGAGCACTACATTTCTCGAAATAGCCTGCACCGAAATAGTGGGTGCTAGTTTTTATTGAACGTCCTCGGATCTCACGAAGAAAGAAAACCATAAGCCTCGATTCGAGCGATATCGACGTAAGCTCTTTCCATTTAGCGAGCGAATAGAAATCGAGGAAGTGAAACGCGTACTCTCCGTCTCGTCTCGTCTCGGGAATGCTATCACTGGCGCAAATCGATTAATCCAAAGACGATTCTGGCGTCCTGGACAGTGTGCTCGGTCGCCATTACCAGAAAGATCGTGAAACATCCGATCCAATCTCGCAATGGACACTACTGTCCTATCGGCGATGCAATCTTTTTATCTGCGATGTAATCCAAGATAAAAAAACGGGTTTGTCAGAGAGAGAGAGAGAGATGGCAAAGAGAATTTTTTTTACTCGGTGACCTGATAAACTACAACTACTCTTACGAGAATAAAATCGTCAGCTACAGATTCGCGTTTTTTCTTTGCGCAAAATATGACATTAAATAATCAAGTTGGTATAGAATGTTTCATCGTACAGTACTTTAATACTTAAAAAGTTAATTGAAATCAAAAGTCTCCTCGAATATAGGAATGTCAAGGTAAAATAGTTTTCAAATTATAAATGATGATAATTGATCGAAAAATAGTTTACTCTTATCTGTAACTACATTTATACCACTCTGTTATTTGTTATCGATTTTCACTCAGTTCAGGCAATATTAACCGTTTAGTATTATCTATCAATTTTCTGTATGTATCACGTATACTATGGCAATCATCAGTCGATTGACATGTTAACTACAAACATCAAGTTTTAATTCTCGCTGCGTTTTATTTCAAGTGATATAAAACTTAAGTTATTAACATGAGACTGGATAAAAAAATTAGCACAGAATCGATGCATTATAAGTATAAATAGTACTAGCATTTTTTATTGAATAAGTCAATTATAAGTACAACTATCTAAACAAAAATTTAAGAATTTAATTATAATATACCTAAAAAATTTAATCAAATACATAATTACTAATATATCATCTTCAGCATGTTCTATTTTTTTTAACAATTTTACCTGTGTATAGAATGCTTGATAAAAAATGTGCGAATTGATAATATTTTATTGAATTTGGAAACAATCTCTCTTATGCGAAAATCACTCGTTATTCATTACATTTTAACAAGTTTACTTTGCTTATTAAACATCTTCATAATTTATACGATAATCGTACACGTTCCAGAGTTAAATATTAATGCTTAATCTGTGTTAGTCCATTCATTTTGAGGCAATGGATCTAGAAGATTATATCTATTTGTAATACTCTCATTTTTTTAACTTATATATATATTTTTTTACACGTATAATATCTTATACATATTTAATATAATTCTCACGGATCCATTACCACAAATTGAAAAAAGTAAGTTATAATATACCGCTCACTGGTATGGTACTCAACAATAGAGTTATACTACGTTAATCTTTAATCGTTAAAAAAATTAATCTATCCAGATTTATAACGCAGTGTCCAAAATAATTAATATTTCAAGAAATAATAATTGTTCGAGTTATATAATTATAAAAGATTTTGCACGTAAATAGAATAATAAATAATAAATGACTCATTTCATAGTTGTTCCACCGTTGTCCAATACCCGAGTCTCTTTCTTCTTTCTTGTTCCCTCACAGCACTTGTAACACTCGCGTAAACGCGGTTAATTATAATCGCGCGCGCGATCACCATTCGCCGGAATACGATAATCGCGCATCACTTTGCACGGCATTCCCGATATTAATCGCACGCGATTACGTACTTTACTATATTGAGATAGAAAAATACGACCGCGCCGATCACTAAGTCTGCCTGATACACACGCGATGTCTCGTTAATGAGCATAACGGATAAACCTTGAATAGTAAAGGATTTCAATGACTGTCATCAATAAATACTGCATTTATGCTTAATGATAAAAAAATGGGCAAAAATTAGTATCGATAACTTTCTAATAGCATGCGATATGATATTATACAATTAATAAAATCAAATTAACGAAGACGCGATGGATTATTCGATATATGGTTCCCCATTGTTTCAATTGTCTGACGCGAAAACAATCGGCAAAATACGTTTATATCAAGGAAAAATTTTAAATGTGATACGAAATATTTATATATTCAAGCTAAAGAAATAATAATTTATCTACCAATATTATGAAACGATAACTTTTATTTCCTTTACCGTTTTAATTTCTCAAATAAATCAACTGCGCGAGATATCTGCTTCGACAAATAACTGAGATACGAGTCGCTAATCGTGCAAATCAATTAATCACGCTCGGTATGATCGTTAATAGTTAGTAGGATAGCGTTTTCTCCTGCTATTTGTCGCGATCGCATTTCGAGGAGTAATGCGATGATGCACTGAGTTGCTCGCAACGTGTCCTGTTTGTTCAAGCAAGGGCGGTGACCTTGCGAACAAAAACGCGACATACGAAACAAAAACGAGTATCAAGGCCGCGTGCCAGCCGATCCGCTATCTATAAAACATTTAATGTACTGTAAAATACAAACGTTGAATATTCTGTTTCCTTGCATATTAAATTATTGTAATTCAGATGAATAGCTAGATATTTTTGCGCATCGTATCGTCCATCTGATAAATGAGCTTTATCCTACTTTTCAAAAAAATATATATAAATAAATTTATTGCTATTACTTTTCGTTAGATTTTTATGTTTCAAATGAAAAATAATTTTGTGATTTTAATAAATCCAGGATTTTTTAGTGGTTTTAATAAAACGAGAAATTGAAATCGTGAAATGTATGACAACTTGTTCTTCTTACTTAAAATCACACAGTTTTATTTTTCTTCAGGGATTACCTATTTGTAAAAAGTAATTAAATAATGTGCATGTAAAATTAAAACCTACTATTAATAAAAAACTTATTACCTATAAACTAATATTATTAACAAGAGACAAAATTAACCGAGTAATAAAGATCAATATTATTTAAACGATGAAAATTAATTAATAATTGATTAATAAGATGACAGATCGATGTGCGCACTAAAAACAGTTACTGCGAAATACCTAGATTTAATAAATGAATTCTCAATAGCGCAAATTGAACAAGTTCTGAATTCATCGATAATATAAAGATGATACTTTTAAATGATAAAGTCATTGCTATCTACTATCTCTACGAATTAACGACTTTTAACTAACGAAATAATTAAATCATGTCATTAAACTGCATATGAACATGTAGTCTAATAGTTTATATACCTTATATATACTTATTGTTCCAGTTTTACAAGTATGTTAGCTGGTCGTCTATACTTTTGGCTATAGTTACGATCATACCGTACAAATATTAGCACACTGTAACTGATAGGAAAACCTACCACATAACTAGCACGACAATGAAAAGTTCACTGTTCTCGTTACCGGAAGATATTTTATAAGTCCGTTATCTATGCGTGTCGGAACGTCGTAACGTTATGTCACGATATTTCGTTGCGGAATATTATCCACCTGCATGCTCAAATATAGAAAACAGGCGACATATTGTGCACGAAATTGAACCTACTGGAAAGTCAGATGTCGCAGAGGCGCATCGATTTCATCATGTGTCACGTCAAAATTTCACGATATACGTATAAAGGGATAACAGAGATAACGAGAAAAGTTACAATTTACTCGCGATTAATTCGTCATTCGCAAATTAACGAGATTTGCAGTACATCTTTATCGAATTACCGTTTTCTTCACCACATAATAAATTCCATGCATCGTATAGTATATGTGCATTGTATTTATGAGAATATAGATTATCACGTGTACGTAATACACGCGCGTTTAGATGCGGTAACATAGGAATTATGGTGATATTATAGGGGTTAACCTAATCCGCGTTGAAGGTTACGAAGAAATTTACAAGCTTTCATATACATGCGCGCGTACGAGTGCTCGATATACGAACGGAGTCTCTATGGTGGCCACAATGCTCCCCCATGGTAACCCGATAATGTATTATGGATACGTGAAATTCGAAGAGAATCTCACTTACCGCAGGAAAATAGAAAATGTTTAAGCGAGTATTCGCGTATACGGGATCGTTTCACGCCGCGTTTTCCTTCTCATTTTGTCACGATATAATGTCACATGATAGATTCAAAGCTCAATCCGTTCCTTTTCAATAAAGGAGTATGACGTGTGTATATGTATTTCAAAGGAAATGTGATAACATTATTGTACGCAACATATAAATGTAATTTTTACATGTATTTTATTTCGTTTTTCACGCATTCAACTATCGTTGGAACTATTTGGAAAACAATTATTCTACGCGTAATTCGCAATAAAATTTCAAAGTATCATTTTTCAATATCGATGACAATTTGTCGCGGTGTTTGCGTGATGTGTGACGTTCGGTCTCTCGCATAAACCATGACATTACAAATTTATTTGCGACATGTTTGGTGTGCTGTAAAATTCAAAGCACCGAAAAGGTATTCTTTGGTACTTGCAACGCATGGGATGCGAACGCGTGTAAGGTTTATATCAGGGTTATTCTCTCGGATGCGCGGTTTAATGTTGCGCGTAATATGCGGACGTCGTTTGCCGCTGGAAGCACGTGTTTACGTATGGTTTATTCGATATGCAGTAAAATGTATCGGGGCACCTCGCAATCGCGAGGGACAAAGGAGAATCGCGAGCTTGTAGCAGAATCTGTCACGTCGAGATAAGAATTGTTACGATTTCCATCCGCGGCAGACTGCAGTAACCCAATTACAAAATCACTAAGCTTGTTAAGCGTTAAAACCCCGTAAGTTTGTTTAGCCTGGGGCCGTTTGGAGAATGGACGGACAAAAGTAAACAATGGGACCGGAGAGGAAAAGGAGGAAGCAGCGACGGAAATAGAGGGGGAAGGGGGTAAGGGGGGTAGGGGGAGGCAAGATAGACGGAGGGAGCGAGAGAATAATTCGGTTAGCGATGAGTCGCGTTGTTACGCAGCTCCGTATATTGTGTCCATTAACGGTATGCACGGTCAAACCTAATTATAATGGACCCCTCTAACCGCCGCGTCGTGATTGGTAACGGTACCTTTTTTGCTTTTAACAATGCCGCCGAATAGAATCTCCTTTATGCACGTCCATCCCGCGTCAGAAGATTATTTGTACACACGAGGGTGGCATATATATAGATCGTGATGAGCACGCGATGCATTATGTCCGATACGGCGCAAACCATAATTGAATGTCGAATTACGCGCTACCGATAGATACCACTAATAACATTTGCATTTCGCTGTAACTTCATCCATCACACAGAGAGAGAAGAGCCTCCCAGCAAAGCCATATTGTATTCAAATCCGAAGCTCAACAAAAAAGGAGCCGATGATTGCGACGTCGAAGATAAACAGAAATGATATTTATCAATCCGCCGGAGTGCTCCGAACGAAAGGAAAGGAGACTATGTAACTGTACTGCTTAATTTAAAATAATTAAAAAGATACAACTCTGTGCGCTTCATATCGGACACGCAATCAAATCAAGGGTTAATCGAATTGCAATTTCCATCCGATCTCTCCCCCTCTCTCTCTCTCTCTCTCTTCAGCGTCCACGGACTTGTCGATAATCGATTCCGTCGTCGGGACACTGATACACGTCCACCCATAAACCATTTTGTCTCGGCGCGGAGGAAGCGCAGGGTTATCGAGAAACACGATTTCTCATCCCTCGCTTCTCAACGAGATGCTAACGAACCTCTGCCTCTTTTTTCCCTAGCGCGACGTAACTCTTGGCGACAGGTCGATCGATCGGCCAGCGGCGTGTCAAAGACGCCGATTCAGGGAAGAAAACCGACTTGGCGATATCGATGTCCCGATAGCACGGCTCGCTGATGCAAGACCCCGCGCAAGCCGCGCGAAGAGTCAGAGGTCAAAGGCGGGAAGCATCGATCAACGTTTTCGCGCGATTTATCCCGAAGGCATCGCCATAACGAAGCGGGTCGTCGCGCCATCAGCTTTTTCCATAACGTAGACCAGTCCGCGACCTTCCTCCCTCTCCCTCTTTCATCTCGTCTTCGCCGAAAACCGGTTTTCTTTCTCACTCGTCGGTCACGCGGCATCTGGCACCCGCACCGGAGGTTCCACATTCCTGAGGCATCTCCGAAACGATGACAACTAGGAGCATGCTCCTGGGACCGATTAACTTCCTCCATTGATAGTCGGAAGCTCGCGTTTACGCGCTATTATTACCCCGGACGAAAAAAAAAAACATTATGGTGTCACGCGAACGTCAGCCTCGCGGGACTGCTTCGGTAGTAAGGTATATAGAAGCGATGAAATCATAGAGGCCGATCACGAGGATCCAAAAGGAAGAGGTCCGTACCGGATATTTCCCCTTGAACGATCTCCGCGTAGCGTCGTAGGATGCGGAAGTCTCGCGTTTCTTCGCTATTTGTGCAAGTGTGCGTGACGCTAGGATTGTTTTCCCAGCTCCTTCTCGTGAGATCCTCGGAGTCTTCTAATGCGTTGCACGTTCTTGCGTCCCTCGGCCGTCGCGCCGATCTCTTTCCGATGTTGCGACAGCTTGCACTGAGATACCGGCGATATTTTGTTCTTTTTGTGACAAACGCAAACCCCGTCAGATCTCATGCCACGACACAGCGAACTCCGAAATTAAACAACATATTTTCTGACTACTTTTATACAAAATAAAATAATAATAAAATATAAATAGGATATTATATAAGTAGATTAATTAAAAAAATTTTTAATTCACAATCGTAATTTTAGTCACTAATTGTTCGATGAATTTAAAATCGTTATTTAAATTAACTAATGTATGTATACCAATACTTCAGATAACTATTTTAATTTTCAGCTTTCTAGAAATCAGCATAATTTAGTATTATCGCCGTCCGAAAAATTTTTAAATTATTTGAAGCTAGAGCATTGAAAAGAGGTATAACGAGTTATTTCGACCTTTGTTTCAGGGAAGGGACGGCTTTATCCGGCCTACAGTCTAAGTGGCAGCGAGGGTGAGGATAATACCTCCAGTTTACGCAGTCGCGCCTATCCACAAAATAATCACCAAACTAACCAGTCCCACCATAATCATTACAACACAAGTCAACACAAGCAGCGTGCCTATCAACAGCAACAACAACATCCCCTGTATCATATGCCCGGCAGCGGTGCCGGCCTCAGCGACACACCGACTTCCGGTAACGCATCTGACGAAACTCTCACTGATAGTGATCTTATCACTGTTGCTCGTGATTCTGCGCTGCTCGTCCATAACGGTGAGTAAATCCATTTATTATATACATATATCTATTCGTGCAGTATTTCATATTACAACAATTACATTGATAAGAACAAATATTATTTAAATCCAACAAAAATCTAATATCTGCATCCATATAGTTGGAAGACAAAAAAATTAATTGATAAAAAATTGTTCAAGCGCTAATAATAACACGTCGCGATTTATTTCGAGTATCAAGTAGATACGGCGTTCTTTCCCACTTTGCTCAACTAATCTTTGATCGCGAAATCGCGAGAAGCAATGTTAAATCGTCGTGAAAGCACGATGATATCAGTTCATCGCGTTAACGGAACAAATCTTTAGAAGATAATCCACGGGAAGAGACAGAACGGTAAAAGGACACGTGCGACAGAGTCGGTCATTCGCAATAACGCGAAATCGTTCCCCTACATTACTCAAACATGATGGATGGCCCTTGCGGCGATGAGGTGTGAGGCCACACACGGGGTTTGTCGTAGACGGGGGGTTATCGGCACGCCGGCTTGTCAGGGATGACGTATCGCTCCGAAGGTATACACCATATCTCGGAGCCCGTCTAGCCCATCCTGCACCACCTTCATCCAACGCGTACCACCTGGAAACCAGCTAGCTACGACTAACTCCGTACTCAACATACCGGACACTTGCGCGTGATAGGTATTTATCACTGCAGTCGTGCGGCGTAAGACGAGTAAATCAATTCATCGCGCTACCGACAGTATCGTCCGATCGGAAAAAATAAAGGAAAAAGGGCAAACATTCATGAGCAACACGATGCATACTACACTCGTAATAGGAGATCTCTCCGCGGATGGCAGGATGATAAAGACGATTTCTCGATGACGCTTAAATATATACGCCATAAGCCATAAGAATACAGAAACTTCCGCGAATGTATAGAAGCGTTATAATGGAGATGTATTCAGTATCGCGGCAGTAAAGCGAGCGTAGCACATGACGTAGCATCGAATCTCCGGTGCGACTTTCGTTTCCGGGGGGGGGGGAAAAAGATACGATTGACTGAACCTGCCCTTTTAGTGGGCGTAATACGAGGCCGGCGAGACTCTTAATATACATCCTCCGGGCAATTCTCGATACTCCATTAAGATTTCAGCTGAATCATAATGACTGCGACGACTCCGCGCCTCAGCGAGATGAAAAGGAAAGCGGGTGAAACTTGCGGATTTCAATCTCCAGCATGACGGCCCCTACCTATTCCCTCAACGTGACAACACGCTGGCGCCATCCATCATACGTACGCTTCTATTCTTCCACGAGCAAATAATTCCTGCCATTCCCCTACCTCTCCATAACAGATCCGGGACACATCCTGGACGCATAATGCTCGAGGTCAATCCGGCTCTCGAGCGCGCATAAACGCGCAATTACAGGCTACGCGGATTAGCATGACAGTGGAAATCATCGCGTCATCCGGGGGAGCGTATTAGACGATTACATTATCGTTGCACAGTGCGCCATGAAGCGTCCCGGATTAATAGCGACGCCTTCGATCATACCAAGATGACATTTGCCTCCGAACTATGAGAAAACATCTATTAATGTTCACGGAGGATTCTCTTAGATTAAGAATTACAAGTCAAAGTGATTACATTATGTCTAATCGATAATTTAAAAATAGAAATATTTTCTAAATCTTTTAATTTTTAATTATTTTAATTTTTATTAAAAGATAGAATTGAAAAATATGAATAAAAAATACTTTTGTATTGTTCTATAGGATTTTCGCATAGATATAGCGAATATTTTTTTCGTTAATTAGATTGTTAATTACATGGTAATTCTTTTATGTATATGAATGTGTAATGCGCGTTATATTTCTATGTCAAAATATGCACTGATATTTTGATCGATCACATTACATTATTCAGGACTGTAAAGTTCTTCACCCCAAAATATTTATAAAATTGATAAGGCATTTGATTGTCCACAATTTGTCCTATTTATAAACGTTTTTGTTGACCTTGTAAAAAATTAAAAATAAATAGATCAATAAAAATTTTGTAAAAATTCAAATTTCGGGATGCAAACTTCACAGCTCTATATTGTTCCGTATAAACCAATAGTATCTTCGATTGTGTTAACAGTCTTCAATTTTTCTACTTAATATCCTTATAGGGCAAACAGAGAAGAAATAATGAAAACAAATTATCATTTGCTGCAAAAGGCGGAATAAACCACATTACATCATTCCCTGATTAACAGTCGGCGCAATCGTCGTTTTCATCGTCGAGTGCCGAATGAATTAGGATTTTCGCCAGTGTACGAGCGGCGGGCGTGACGAATTTCTCAATTCCACCGCGCGCGGAATCGCGAGCCACGTTAATGAGACGGAAGTAATCCCCCTTCGGGGTATTCATTCGTCCTGGTTGAAAGCCCTCCTGGGTCGGTCATAGTTCCGGCACAGAAATGGATTTCGCCGCAAAATTCCGGTCGTGCACTCTAATCCACGCCGTCGTCTTCCCCTGATTTTCGATATTCACACGAAGGAAGAACTCCCGCTGCTCCCTCTGGAAATCCTCCTTTACGTATTATATAAATTTCTTAGATAACTAGCATCCTCTCGCTCTGCTACATTACTTTTCTCGACGAAGTAGATTATGATTGTAAATAAATAAATAAATAAATAAATAAATTTTTTATCACACTATCAGATATTTTGGTAGTTATTACTGGACCTTACCGCGTTCTTCATGTCTTACCAATATATTTTATGAATATATTTAACATTATCGATAGCATCGCGCACGACGATTTATCAAATACCCTTTAGTAACGCGGGCTTTTGTCGCCGCGCCGTTCGGATAATCACGGCTCGTTATATCGAAGAACGCGATGACTGGGCACTTTGATACACAAAAAAATGTCCTGTGTTGCTCATATAGAATATCGGATTTCATCTGCGTCGTCTCGCATTAACGAGCGTCTATCATCGCGAATATCTCCGTAACGATCGATTCTGCTCCAGCGGGTTAGACGCTCGTTAACACTTCGTTTGATCCTACAACTGACAACGTCTCATCGTTGCTTCACGTGATAAACTCACGCGACTCAATCCGGCAGCGTTACTCTGTGTCGCAATATCGCTGTTTTTCGAATTACAGCCAGTGTTATAACCCGCCATCCGCGCATTTTCGCTAGGTAGACGCATAAATAAAAAAATCGATACGTTCTACGTTCACGCATCTCGCCGTTCCTCCTTATTCCGTCGCGCTCTCTCATCGTCTTGTCCTCCCGTCTCTCGTCATCTCGCTCGAGACTTCTCTCCTTCGCGTTCTGTTTCGCGCCCAATTTGCGGCCCATCATCGCTACGGAAGAAGCAATTTCTAACTTAAATGAAACTCCGTCTTGCTCGCGCTCGCCTACCCCTCGATCGACAGGAGACGCCAGTCTTGCATTTCAGCGAGTAGCGCGAACAAGGCGCGAGGAGGAAGGATGCACTGGAAGGCTCTTCTCTATCGCAACGAACATACAATGGCTACCCCCGGTAGCTTCACCAATCGCTCAGAGACTGCTTACACGCAACTCTCAATGTTTCTGACAAGATTATGACGCGAGTTGCGAACATACTATAATTGCATGCAATTTGGTATTCCCTTACGTTGAAAATATCCGTATATGATCAAATATTACAAATATCATCCCTTTTAAACTTAGTATGCTGTATAAAATTAGGACAATGTGTTCAAGATTAAATTAAAGGCAAAAGTTAAATTCAATTATCGATAATAGGATAAATTTAGGAAAATCCCGATAGCTGCATCATCGTAAAGTTAATTCTTAAAATTATACTTTAACGGTCCTGTTCGAAATATCCAATCATTGATCATGGCATCGTGAGCTTTGTGGATTATTTCCAATAGAGAAACACATACATAGTCAACAGTATTAACACGCGTTATGCACGGTGGATTATCCGGCATTCACTGAAGTACATTATCCCGAAGTATCACTAAACCGCTTACCGGTTAGATATTACATCCCTGCCAAGATCATCGCGCAAACTTGCGGGAAACTGCAGCTGCAACTACTTCACCTCGCGTCAAATCATTGCAGCGGGTGATCGCGCGGGACAAGCGCCACATTCCGAACTTTTCTTTTCCCGGCCACAGATACTTACCACAAGGAGCTAGTTAACAGTTTGTTACGTCCCTGTCACTATCACGATGCAAAACCGGAACTCCTACTAACTAGCTTCTTACGGCATCGCTATCGCGATTATCGTTTGTCGTCCATTCAGCGTATCTATTACATACATCGCCATAAGCAACCCAGATCGATCGCGGAACTTGTTTTACGCTACTCGGAATAACGTTCGCAAATGTAAAGCTCGCGGCGCGAAATTAACAATTACTATCAGTTTCCATTTGCTCCTTCCTCGACGACGACAACAATAATTAGCACATAATTATCTTTTAGACGTTTTCTTGATTTTCGCGTTGCCGCTGTTATCTTGACTGACAGATTTATGGAACAAAGTTTACCTGTTGAAAGCGGTAACCGCCTGTTCCGTGCTTGCATTCTTAACTTTGAAAATTTTTTTTTTTTAACTTTTTCCTGATACGGATGCTGATAACTGCATCGGCTTGCTCGGAAGGTAGTAATAAAGCGGGACTGACAAAGAAGGTTGGCGCTATCGCGTGGCTGGAAGTTCGCGAGATTGCCTGGCAGCCTCTCGATATGGCCTGAGTAGAAGCGCGGCGAACTTCGATAATCTTCTCTGCAGCGAGCGGCCCAGGGCCCAAGTTTGGCAATCAATGCGAAGTAACAGTTTAATTAAATACGGGTAACCCTTCACCGACTCTACGCGAGCGCGCACACGCGCGCGCTTACCCGAAGACAGACTAATCTCGGCCGCGTCGTCTCAAGGGCTCCAGCTGGATTCAACAAACGTGAGCGTTCGGCGGACTCGCAAATCCGATCGTCGTCGTTATTCGCGTCCCGTTTCTCTCCCCCTCCTCCCTCCCCCTTCCCTCCGATCCCTTCATCCTTTGCTCCGTAGATCGCGACACGTCAAACTTTGCGGTTGGCAAACAGCAATCGTACGAATACGATTTCAAGACCGAGATCGAGCCCAAGTCGGTTCGAAAGACTCCGCTTCTCCGAATACCAGAAGTTGCGCTGAGTTCGCAGATTGTAGATCTGGGTTACCGATAAGGCAGAATAAACACGATCCTAACTTATCAGGTTCAATACGGCACGTAGGGCGTAAAGTCGAGAATAGACGCTTTTGTTTTATCGATTATATTTCTTGTGGAAGACTTTATGTGTATATACGAAGCTCGAATCGACTCATGAAAATAGCTTGAAGATAGAAATCGTCGATTTGTCTCCAAATTTTTTCCCACAGAATTATTTCGCTCGTTGTTCTAATTTGCGTTTTTTAGAGAGAAGCAAAACGTGATATTCATTTTGTATGTAGTCTACTTTACATCGTATATAAATAAGTAGAGCATGTTTCCTTGTGGAGAATTCAAACTAGATTTACATGATTTAACACAACAATATAAATACTATTTAGCACGAAATGAATTTTCTCGTGAGCACTTAAGAATCGCATTACAAATTAAGGAGGACTTGCATGAAGAAGCACTGAGATAAAAATATAGTTACTTTTGGACCCAACCACAATTTTATAGTATTATAAATATTTATAGTATTTCTAACAATAAATATGATTAATTTAACCATATGCATCATTACGTTAACCATAATTATCGTTAAAAATACTATAAAATTGTGGTTGGGTCCAAAAGTAACTGTATTTTTCTTTCAGTGAGCAAACAGATATTAACGTAACGTTTGTGAACTCACGGCGATCAGGTTTTTAACACGCGAACATTCAAGCTTCTAGACCTTTTAACATGTTGAGCGGATCGCGAGGAGATTCTACATCAGTGACAAAGTACCCTTACGTGAGTCCATTACCGGAAGCACCTTCCAGGCTAGAATGTTATTGATACGTAGACGTAAGTTCGCGCACAGAGACGATCGGGGCTCCCTTCGAGAGCATTATGTCTGCAGCGAACACTTCTCATCCATTTTCCATTCCTTTTTCCGCTCCTCGTTCCGACTGCCTATGTTTATGTATGTCCAGCTGATTACCGAAAGCGAGGATACGCGGCTGTTTGTCTTCTCCATACCCGGCGACGACAGTGGCGAAGTATCAAAGTACATGGGTCACGCTTGAGCACCCGCTTCCCTCTTTTCTCTTTCTCCCTATCTTCTTATCTCTTCTCCCGCTCGCAGCTACGCATCCCCGATGCCACGAGCAACTTGTATACCCGGGAGCGGAAGGGATCTTCCTACGCCCGATTCTCGAAACTTTGCCTCTTCGCGGACGTTCGATCGCACCGTCGTACGTCCTTCCTCCTTCTTCCTCTGTTCGGGAACCCTTGAGTCCCTTCTTCCCTTGTTTACGTATTACCGGACTCATTTCCATTCCTTCTATCGTTCTTTGCTCGCTCAGGATCTCGTTTAGGTATATCGGGAGAAAACGAACTTTTCCCATATGTTCCGTGAATAAATCGCCACAAGGCAGAAGATCCGCGAACCATTTCAGTAATAAAAAAACTGTATCTTATCAAATCATTGTATATAGTGTTCTTTGCTGTTATTCAAAATGATTATTGCTATTATTTTAGCGAGTTCCTGATACTTTTGAGACAGGCAATGTATACATATAGAGATATTCATACTGAAGAATATATGTATATGTACATACACACGATTTAATATTTATAGAATATAAAACATTAAAAAGCAAGAAAACAATAGAATTTTGTTGTTATAAAAATATATAATTAAAAATATACGTATAATTGCGATGACGCAACATCTCTCTTGGGCACTGAAATCGTAGTTTTAATATCCACTTGTCCGTAATCCGTCAACAAGAGTAGTGTCATAATTGGCCGCAACGGATTATACCGATCGACGTGTTATTAACTTGAATATTACTCGATGAGCGATAGTCCCATTGAAAAGGATTCGCTCAGCAAGGTCTACCCAGCGCTATGGTATATTCTCGATAACTGCCGCGGACTTTAGTCGGACGAGCACTTGTCCTTCGTTGCACATAGCGTACATTTGAACCGAGAATAGAACGACCCGAATCCCTTTTAATAGCGAACTAAGTGGGAAATGATGTTCCTCCCCTCTCTTCTCCAATGGTCCGAGAGAAGCTCCTTCGTGCCGTTATCAAACCCAAGTTCAACCTATGCATTATTCAGAGAAAGAGTGGACGTGAAATTGGTGGTGGGGCGGAAAAAAGGGGGCCTATTAGCATGGAACCAAATTACTTTTCTGCGATAACGTCATTCGTATAATTTGCCGCCGCGGCGGCGGATGGTGGAAGCTTTTTTCGAGTACGTCTCTTTCTGCCTCTGCGACGTAATATCCAGAACCGAGCCCACACTATCTGCGATTTTTCTGATAAGGGTTTCTCGTTTGACTGAGATTTTCAATAGGAGGAAATAAAGATATGATAAAGACGGCGGCCTCGGTCCGCGCGTTGCTTCCGAACTAAGGTTTCAACGATATCTCTTACATCATCGTATACGCGAAAAATAAATATACGTATAAGGGGTTACGGAATAAATACATAACATTCGCACTGAAAGATAGAATAAAGATATAGTTTTTTTAGACAAAATCGAACGTTGCAATCATGCAAACTCATGGATCTTATAAAAATATAAAAATTAAAATCTGTTACTGAAAAAAAGTAAGCTCCGGTAAACGTGCGCGATATCGTAGAAAGCTGAAGATAAGTAAAGACCGAACATAGAGAGGCGAACCGCGTAAAGGGACGAAAAGACGGTGCACGCGCCGAGAAAATCAGTGGGCGAACGACATAGCGTCGGAATGTAATTTGTTGTTCGCGGAAGACAATCGAGGAATTGGTCGTGGAAAACGGAAGAAGGCACGGATCCGAGGACTAGGATCTCGACAGATCCGAGTTGAAACGGGTCCGGCGGAAGTACGAGAGCTTTCTCCGCGACGCCGGTGGTCGAGGAAACAATTTCAATCATTCCCGTCGTAGCTTTGATGTTTTATGAGGATACCTACGCATTCCTCTGGTCCGTGGAGTCGCAATTCATTCGGGAAACCGAACTCTTTTTCCATCGCCCGGCTCTCGCGATCCCTGCCTACGTCTCTTGTCTCGCCTTTTTACGGCGTCTTAAGCACGGAGCCGTGTGCACGCGTGTACAACCCATTCTCTTTCGTCTCCGCGTTGTTTGAGGGTCACGGAAATACAGAGAATCCGCGAGCGAAAGGAATCGAGGCATGGGCGTCGATTTGATTGTGTCTCGGAGCTCAAGCAAATAATGGAGGTTCGATGTCTCCCTATCGTCGACGATCTAATGCCATCGCCGAGCTCTCGCCTTGCCTTTGGTGACCATGCAAATATTTATTTACTAGTTCTCGTTGAGGACAAATAATCCTTCTCAATGGCGCCTTATGCGTTTGAAGAGTCGCGGATTTAAATATGAGATCTATCCAATGTTCAAATAAGTATTAAAATAGTAGATTATTTTTTAACGATGACTGAATCTAAAACCCATGGTGACTCTTTAGACAATTTATAATTAGTTCCTTTAATTAATTTTAGTAATTAAAGTTCCATTTTATAATTTTATGCGTAATATCCAAAACGATTGAAAAATCAGAATATATAAATATATAAAATTTATATCAGAATAATACATAGCCTAAAAAGATATAATAAAAAATATGTTAAATTTCTATTCTGAAATCTAACATGCATTAAAGATCATCTGTGAACTGCAGAACTTTAATAATAATTTAAAATAAAAAGTAATCCTATAAGACGCCGCATTAACATTATGAAACTTTTTAGAGATATGAGAACAACGTTTAAGAATTGTTCGAATGTTGCAGCTACAAAATTCCAACCACGTTTTCGAGCAGATACTTTGACTTTCTTGCTATCTCTTTGAAAGCTCAGGGCAACCGGAATCAGGATATACTTCGAGAATGAAAGTACTTCCTCGTGCGCACTCGAAAAGTACACCTGATATCGCGCGACGCGATGCGGGGTAAATCCGAAATCTAATCGCTCTGCCGTAAAATTCCGGGCACGTGCACGGTATATGCAGTCGGATACTAGCCGAACCTGAAAAACCGATGTCGAAGAAGCGACGCGAAACGAACAGGATGAATGCAGAAGAAAAAAAGCAGACGGGAAAACTAACAAGGAGCAAGGGCGCAGGGGAAACGGAGATTCAGAACGGTCGATTCCAGGAGGAAAAGGATATCAATGCGGCCGATTACAATACCCCCCGAGACGCGACAAAAATCGTTCCAAGTAAAACGCCACGATCGCAAAGCGCGTTTATTACGCCGGCTGAAAGTTCCATTTACATACCGCGCGAAAACGCGGCGGGAGAAAAAAGATGCGGATGCGATTTGCAAGACGCCGGTCGGGGAGGGAAGAGCGATGGTAATAGAGGAAGTGGAAGAGGGAGAAAGGCGGTGGCAGAAGAGTAAAAGTCGGGAAGGCAAATTTCGTTATTGCCTGCGACAGCCCCGAGGCACGCAGCGTCTACAAAGCGCTGTTAAAATAAGAAATTGAGTGTGATAAAAGTGTACAACAATAAATATATAAATAATGAAGTTCAATAGCCCCAATGACGATATATATCATTCACAGCTATTGTTATTTGCCGTTGTATTCTAATATATTTTGTGTAATTTGTTGTAACAAATCATATTTAATATAGAACGAATTTCCTTTAACTCGTATTTGAAATTATATCTTGTGAAATTATTTCTTTACTAACAAAAATTATTCATATCAGAGTTTATACTGAATTCGCAAGTGACAAAATAGACCGAATGATTTAAGTAATTATTATATATCAATTTATGAAATTAAAAACGATTTGTAATTATCCTAATAATATTTCACCCGCTGGGGTCGCTGCTTTCTTGCATCCATATCCTATTTAGCAGCATCGAAATTTTACATGAAACAAATAACAAGGTAGACTGAACAATTTGCTTGGTTTGCATGATTAATCATTCCGCATCAATTTGCTAAACTAAAGTTGCGTGCCGTAATTGTCTGAATATTATTTCGCCCTTTCGGGGCGAGGGTACCCGCCGTTTTCTTGCAGCCACGCGTGTCTACGCCTATACGGAAGCACGTACACAACCCACGTACTATTCCGACGTGGCTCTCGTGAAATTAAACCGAGAGTCCATCGTTTCCCTCTTTCGGTCGGGTCGCTGCTATAAACTTCGCGAGTTTATTGTTTCCCCGCGTGCAGAGTAATTTAAAGGACTCACCCCGCCGGGCGAAGCCAGGGCCGCAGTCAGACAGGATCGACAAACATCCCTCACTCATAATTAATTTTCATGTAAACATGATTTTCAGTAAGAATAGAATTTCATGTAGTGTAACTATAAGATAAATAGCACGTCGCGCGTGTGGATCTATAATCACCCATCATTTAAATTTATTATAAGATAAGCTTGAAATATAGCTTAGCATGAATTAGATTATTATTTGAACCCTCTTTATTTTAATTAAGTCATTTTAATGAAATTTTTTTCAGTGTTGAATATTAAACTAAGAAAATTTAAAATTAAGATTTTGCTAAAGCACAGTTCGCTTGAGAAAAAAAAGAGAGAGATTCCAGAATAAAATTTTATTTTCCCTCTAAAAGAGAGCAATTTGTCAAAACCCTTGGATTGTTAATGTTAAATAATGTGCTTAAGTAAAGAAGACGATTCTAAAGATTAATGCAAACTCGCTAGAACGATCTGTATACTATGTCAAAAAACACACTCAAAACGATTAAATATACACATTAGGTGAAGCAAGGCAGAAGGTCCATTTATCCCGTCTTACATACTGTAGTACCCCACTGAGTATACACGCCCGATTACTTTAATTCAGGGCCTGCGACGGTGATAATTCATTGCGAAGCACAGGGCAGCGATTTCGCCTTTAGGCCGGTTATTTGTAACCAACGATCATCTTTCTTCAGCTCTTCGCTAACACCCCTTCCCTGTTCCATCTTCACCATCTATCCATCCATACGACGCCCACACACATTCGGGCACCACCCTTCGAGATCGCTATCATATTTCGAGGGCGATTCGGAAATGTGCACGCTGCTCACAGAACCTCGCAAAAAAGAACCGTTCGCCTAAACGCTTCAATGATGAAACAATCGAAACAGCGCGACGTTTCATAACATAACATGACGACCGACTTTTCATAGCCCGAGGATCCGTAAGGATTCACAATCCAAAAAAAATCAAGATATATTACAAAGTAACTGTTTAGAAACTACGAACGTCTAACTCCGTGCTTCATCGAGAAACCTCGATCAGCCCTGAGGATCCTCGTGCTAAGCAACTATAATAAATTAAAGCGCATGGGTGGCTTCGTGGTATCAGGCAACGTTCAACTCTCCCACACGTTTTATGTAATCGACCTTTGCACCTCTATTGTGAATCTCGCAGGTGAGTGTGACATGAGTTGATGATGTAAAGACAACTTTATGATAAGTAAAAATTACTTAGCTTGGAGCGACATTAGGTATTCAAACTCTCACTTGCGGTCTACTTAGCAAGAGTAACGAAATGTTAATAGACTCCCGTTACAATTTCACCGGCTCTTACACGGCGAAAGCTCTGTTTTATAATTACTGCTCGCGATATATCTTCTCATATGACATGAAAAATTCTTCAAATAATCCAAAATAATTAAACAAAAATATAAACATAAATTTTCTATGTGTAGTATTATTATTTCTTCGTCTCCAATCTTTTTATCTCTCAAATATGTTTTGTATTTTCTACGTCATTGATTCTGAGAATCTTGACATTGCCGTGGTTATGCCGAACCCTCGGCATTCTATTTGTGGGAAGACAGAGGAATATAGAAAGCTCGGAGAAAGGCAAGGAAGAGAGAGGATCGTAGCGCGTGAGGCGATCCATAGATCTCGCGGCAGGCTAATTAAACGTCGGGATACCGCCCTATTAGCGGCAGCACCTTGGGGGGTGCACGCAACTTCGGTCTTGCCCCCATACAGCGAACCGGACTAGCTCCCGGCAATTATAAATCGTCAATTAATAAGCGTAACTCCTACCCACCTACCGTGGCATCCCGTTGGAAACTTCAAGTCGCACTGCGGGCGGGGGTGTAAATCACCACGAGGACCTAGTGCTGTTTCTACGGTTGTTTCCACATAGCCGAGGCCGCTTTCACGACACGGGATTCGCGACAAAGGGTCTTGACGAAGGCCGAACTTGCTCTCCCCTGACATGAAGGCAAAAGTTTATTAAGGTGGAAACTGCCGTGGAATTAAAGCTAGGGGAACTGCCGGGGAGATACACGAGGCGGGCAAAAGGCTCCGGTGAAAATATTATCGTGATTATCGTCCCGCTCGTATTCGCGGTACTCACGAAAATGGCTATACCGAAAAGTATAATAAAAAAGCAAGTTCAGAGAGAGAGAGGGGAAAAAATATATGACTTTTGTGCCGGCTTGACTTTTTAGCACCTTACATAGCACCTTCATAAATATTAGTAAGGCTGTGATTTATTNATTTAATATTTCACTGTTAGAGAGAGCGTTGAATTATAACATCTCGTATCGTTAATTACTAATGACCGATTATAAGAATAAATCGTATACTAAATAATGGATGCAATACTTGCTGTAAAATATACTTTCCATATTTAGAACATTGAAAATTTAAAGTGTGGAAAGAGTTACAAAAAAAAGTGACATAATCAAATCAACGAAAAGTTACATACTGGAAATGTAAAAGTATAAACGAGAAAAAGCGTGATTAGTGGCATGTGAAAGTAAAGCAAAACGGAGCCTACAGACTTCGTATCTCGTGCCAAGAAGCTTCGCTTATTTTTCCCCTCTTTAACCCCCGCCTTCTCTCCGCTCATTGTCTCCTTCTCCTCGTGTCTCTCCTTTCTGCCTTTTCTTGTTTCGCTTGTTGCGGATATAAGCGAGGCGTTGACTATAAAATAATGAAAATTTATGGCTCCCCATCCAAGGCTTCACGGTGAATGGAACGCAAGGGGTACGCAATTTGTAGAGCTTTCAGAGAGCTTTGCCCCTGGCCTGTGATGAAAATGGCGGAGCAACGGTGACAATTACCAGGAACCTTGTCAACCCTTTCGGCCGCTTTCTCTTATCTTCTCTCTTTCTTTCTCTCCGTACTGCCTGGCACCACCGTTACAGGTGTACTTGCTTTATCGTCGTAACTGGATAGACACCCCGATCTCCTTGATCCTTTCTTCGTTATTTACAACGCCGAGTCTCGGAAACGAAGCTTTCTACGTGTCGTTTACGCGAAATAGAATGATCTTCGAGCTGCTAGCGTTTACAGCACAAAATACGTGAAAAATTGTCATTAACATAATCTCGATTCCTTTATAAATTATCTTCGTCACTCTTTCTACTTAACATTATCGTTTGAAGAGCATTCTCTGAAGATTTTAAATATGTTTAAAGCGCTTTTGCGTTATTTAGATCGATTCCAAATCAATGATACGCGACGGAGTCGACGAATGGTGTGATTAAAGAAGCGGTAAAATTAGATACGCAAAGATATATATATTATCCAAAAAATATCTTGAAACGAGAAAGTACGAATCGCTCAATGCTCTCAGTTTGATGAGCGTAAGAGCTGAACGCCCGTCGATCTAATAAATAGGTACTTTCTGTATTCCGCTCGTATCGTTTGTGAATAGTTTATATTCGTTCGTGGAATAAGGAATAAGCGGTTTGTTCGCACGTGAGTGCTTCCGACATGGCATACGTGGATTTGAATACAAAGTGGGTAGAACATTGGGTATCCGCGCACAAGGAGGTAATTGCATTGAATAAAGAAGGATTTGAAAACGTAAAAGTGTCTACACTTATCGCCATTCAAATATGTGCATTCAAGATTCTCAATATTCACGATCCAAAACGAATTTTCAGTATAATAACGTGAGTACGTTTTAATGCAGGTGTATTAAGCTAACTGAACCGAATTATCAGAACCAGTAAGACATAAAAATTATTTGCTAATTTTTTGCTTTTAAAAATAATTTTTTTGCTTTATTGTTTAAAAAGTTACGACAGCTTAATATTGAGCTATCAAGCCTCTCGTAACTTTTTAAAAACTAAAGCAAAAAATGTATTTTTAAAAGCAAAAAATTAGCAAATAATTTTCCTGCCTCACTGGTCACGCTCTGATAATTTGGCTTGTCAGATAGTTTAATTTTAATACACAGGTATAGGAATTAAGCTATCTGACAATGAGTCACTCTCGATAGCTAAAATTCTAAAATTCTTTTATTTAAAGTAAATATTTAATAAATAAGTTCTTTATATCTTTAATAAATTTTAAATATACACGTTCGTGTATATGAACACATAACGAGAAAACATATAAATTTTTTTTACCCAAATGGGATTAGTTAACAGCAGCAGTTAGTAATAGTAAAGCAAAAATCGATGTGCGTTGAATAATAAAATTGGATTTAAGAAACGTCGAAACAGATGTAACTTTCTCTTTTCACCCCATAATCCTACTTTTTCCCGTTGCTTCCGCGCAAAAGTTGAAAATTCCAAACTTGGCTGTCCGCGCTCAGAGTCGATTTCCTCAGGGACGCGGGACAGGCATGGCGTTTCCCGACGAAAGAAATGTATTTACAGCCGCGCAGGGAGTTACGTAGTCGCAAAGGTAGAGGAATCTCGGCAGCGTCGTTAACGCTTCTCATGGAAATATTACCGTGTCGATTTCGTGAGATATTGCGTTACGATCGGAAACGCCTATCGCGTTACCCGCGGGAATAACGTCACATGTATTTCGTACGTCGGCTACCTAATCGTACGCATCGCTACGCATTTCTACAAAGCGTGAAAACCCAATTGGGACTCGTGTCGCGAAGACACTCTCTCTTATTCGCCACTTTGTACTTACTATACGGTAGCTGCGGAATCGTAAACTTGAAGGAATTTAGAGCACTATCGGGAGTTTTCGATATAGCACCTACATTCGGGATAAGATCGAGTGTGAAACATCTTGTTATCTTGTGTTATCGTTGTGTCATTGTCGTGTCTAAATTCAGAACAACTAGTAGTTTGTGTAAAATAGCGAAATAATTATATCAAGACATATGTTTTGCAGTTATATTGAATTTAGTTAAATAAATGAATAATAATTGTTGATTTGAAAATTAAAATTCGTTCTAAAATACGATAATAAATTTACTAAATGCTAAAGTTTACAAAAATATTATTTTGCTTCATTTAACTTCTACACAGACAACTTCTACCTCTCTTCCGTCTATATATAACATATGTACAGAAGTTAAAAATTAGATTAAATACAGAACTTGAAAAAAAAACTGTAATTTAATTAATTCTGCAGCAATAATTTATTGATGATTAGAATACTACGAGAGTAAGTGATTGTTTAAATAAACGTGCGTGCTCATATTGAAGCCTAGAACGAAGATCGTTCGATAAACCGCGAAATGTGACGAAGCCATCGCTATAATTCTGATGGCTGATGCGATGGACAGCGGTCTCGTGTAGCAACCAACAGCATATAGCCTACAGTATGGACGCAATAATGCACTAATGACGTCACCAGAATAAACAACATTTTAAATATTTGCTCGACCGATATTATCCGTACAGACCTTACGCGAAATATTCGGACGCAATAGCAGCAAAATATCGGATATCACCCTATTGGCGATACGCCATGACGCATGAAAAACGTAATTTAAATCGTTATATCAAATTTCAGCGCACTTGATTAATGTCAATCATATGTAATATAACCGAGCGTCGATGCCGAGGTTACCGCGCGTGATTCATTAGTACGGTCATTAACACGTTTGTCGATGACGCGATTGCCAGGGGCTCAGGTACGAGCCATATTTTAATTCCTATTTAAACGCATCGATTATTCTCTACGTAGTATTCTATATTTTCAATGTGTGCTTAATTAGACAGATCTTGCATTACATTACCGTTTATTATTGACCGTCGCAGCTTTGTGGGAAAAGTAATATTTCCGACTTACCATACTGCAAAGCCATATATTCCTGTAACATAAACAATATCAAATATAAAGTTCATTTTTTTAAATACCAAGCAATAAATTTATATTAGCAGATTTTCACATATAACACGAAATTCATAAAATATATCGCGAATCAATCAATGAAATGTCCGAACAGTAGATTCTTTATAAAAATGGCTTCTTTTAATATTTAATATTTAATAATTAAATCGTAAGTTAAAAGGTAACAATATCCGGAAGTTAACAAATTCTTTAAAACAAATTCTTTATATTGATATAAAAATCGATAAAAAAAGACGTTGTAGCGATTCAGTAACTGGAACAATCCACTATAGGATCTGCTTTACAACGAGAATAAATAACACGATTACGGATGAAGCGTGACAAATCCGTGGACATTAAGAAACGCCGCAGTGAGAAATTGTACAACGAGATGGAATCTTTCGCAGACGAGGTTTATGTAGCGTCGCACGCTGTCCCGCGCGGACATCGATTTTTCATTTATAAATAAGGAGGTCCAATTACCATACTCGCGTCGTACAATTAAAGGCGCGCGGTTTCAACAAGAGACGTCCATGGTGCTCGCCGTAGAATACCGAGGATAAGTTAGAGCGGCGGAATTTACGTTTATACATCAACCGAGAGATAAATGAATCCTCGTTAGGTCGAGCACGATGAACCCTCGTTTGCATCATTCCCGAGGCTCTCGATCAAAGTGAAACTTCCTGACTTCCCGATGTCGAGAGCGGGTGAAAGAGAGAGAGAGAGAAGGAGAGAGAGATCGGCATATATTGAACCTTCAAAGAGCCGTTTGAAGCATCGGAAGGTGTGCCCTTAATGTTTTACCGCCGATTCCACTAGCACGCGATTGCTGATGTTACCATAATGATCTCCTCACCTCATCGGGGCTTCAGCAGCCGCAATTTATTTTTCGGCGCATTGCGCATAATGGATGCTGATACGCGTTGCAAGACGAGCAACGTTACGTTAAGCATAAAACTGCAATCACGCAATCAATTCTATTTGTCCGTTTTACGTTGATTACGTTGATCATATAAAGAGCTCGTTTATCCGGTTCCCCGAGGTGCATTTGGCAGCGGGACTTTGAATGGCAACGTAATATCGGAGACGAGAAGTGGTCATAACTGGTCATAACTGTGTTACTGACCGTAAATGTTTCCGCTCTCTTCTGCAGTTTAGGATCTCGCAATAAGTCGGATGACCTATATTCGGCCGATAATGCCGAATTGCTCCACGCTGTTTACTGATGACTTAGCGTCATCATTAAAATCAAGTGAATCGCCAGTGTATCTGAATGCGCATCATTCTATCCATTCAACCGCGCTATTTCCGTAAATCTCAATAGCGTCAGATAAAAAGGTATTTGCTCATTAAACGAGTTTGGTGTCATACGTGACTTGACATCAGCATTCGCCAATCTAAAATGTCTAGTAAAAGGATTGATTGGCAATGCTGAAAAATTATGGTTTCGTAGCAATATTAAGGTAATAATAGCTGCTCTTAATGCTTTTATGTTCGTATATTAATATCGCTTCTCCCAAAATGATAGAACGATTTTATAAATGGAGATCTGCATACGACACAATAAATCATCCAGCTCCATACATAACAAAAATAGCGATGTCACCGATATATTTTAGTGCATGTTTTTCACACGCGGTAATTAACGGAAGAACTTGAGTCGGGGAAAGTTCTCCCCGCGATACCGGAACCGGATGTTTCCGTCGTCGGCTGTGTTTTTTTCTGCCCCTTACGTAGTGTAGAGTATCATGGCCATATCTGACTTTGACCGTGACTCAGCTCTGCACCGACATTCAAGTCGTTTCAAAGGGAGAACGGACAATATCGCGTGTTAGGTACGGTGTTGCACTCCCAAATACCGAAATTCTCTTTCATTAACATGAATGTACTTGCCAAGGGACGTTGCCGCGAGGGTTACGAAATATACGTACTTGATTCCGCGATAATAAAGATCAGTATATCATAGTCAATTTTTGGAAACTGACTAACATATTAGTTCTTTGGTACTGGCAATTCACTTCTCTCAGCATAATCAAAACTATATTTAATGTATTATTTAATATGAAAATTAAATTATTTTCTAGATTACTGATAATACACGTAAACATGACATGAAAATACGTCTAAAATACGAATTTCTAAATTTACATAAGAATTTTATATCAGAGATAAAAATATATAAAATTATGTTACAAGAAATTTTGAAAACTTTAAAATGATTAAATTATCACAGATATAATATTCTTGTTAATTATACATATGATTTAAATGTAATTTGAATAATTTTTCAAAGGAGCGTATGATAATACGATGAACAGACCATCCGTTAGAATATTACCATGGATTTATTGACACCTGGCAGTGACAGTCGTCACTAACACGCGACACGCTCCGGCCGACGCGTGCACTGGATACATTCAAACTTTGAACACGTGCACGTACACGTGTATGCGAGCGAATTTTCTGTCATCACCTAACCGAGCCGAGAACTCGGGGGAATTGCCGTCTAGAGAAGGTCGTCTCGCGAAAAATGCTGATCGCCGATGGCAAGAATTCGACGATTCCGATCAGTGTCAGTTTGCTAGTCATCGACACTTCAATGATCGCATTATAGTCGGGTTCCCAGCACCGCGAACCGTCAATTTCCTGAGCACGTTGCGCACAATAATGTATTATTACACGCTTCGTAGCCGAATGATCTGCAGAAACGGCCGTATCGGATACAATACTGATATGATTTTACATGCTCGCTGAACGTTCTCAAAAAGCTTAGACAGGTCTGTGAAAGTTGGCATCTTGAAATTTTTATAAAATTTATATGGCATTTTTATTTTTATTTTTTTTTGCAAAGTGAATAAGAAAAGATTATTTGTAGACAAATTATGGACAAACAAATGCCACATAAATTTCATAAAAATTTGTATTTCGTGTTAATTTCATTAATTTAGATTTATTTTAGTGAAGCACCGTATAATAAGCGCGAATCATAATTGCTATTTAGAAAGCTTCCAATTAATTAAAAATTTCATAATCATAATCGACTTATTGCATAAATGTACTTTTAATATGTATAATCAGCATCTAAACTTACCGAAGTTTATTTAAATAAGCTTTATTTAAATAACTATATCATAATTTATAAAATTTTATGTAAAATATATTTTTCTATCACGACATATGTAAAGCTCATAATTGTGCTTTAAAATTGATTGGCATCAATGAAGATAAAGTAAATGTATTACCCTTGCCAATCTTCTTGGATGATATCCCGCTGTAAGTCGAGCCTTTCCACTTTAAATTCAGGTTTTGACGATCGATTGGCCGGCTTTGCAGTCACGATATACCATTACATGCTACCGCGTTAAGAACTGGACGACTTACGCGAGCACGGGCTTTAGGGGTTAATGCGACGCGAAAAGCTTTGTAATGCAATAACGACAGCAGCCATATAGCGTGAGACTGTAGGCCAAGAAATTACGAGCTTTCGAAGTGTGAGCGCAACTTATTCAGATAAGCCTCATAAAATTACGGCTGGAACGGCTGTATTGCTTATACAATAAGACGTATAAGCTCTTTTGACCACACATNTTTGCATTGTATGTATGTATAATACGCCTTAATCTCTTGATATATTTTATTTCCGTGACGTTAATATAAATTATCTTGCAGCTAGACGATGAAAAGATTTTAGATTAATTATTGTGAAGGCTTCCGTCGATATAATGTAAAAATTTAAATAGCTTTGTGAAAGATTATTTACAGTTTTATATTTGTTGTCTTATATTTAAACACATTAAAATAAACTTTAGTAACTCAATGTTATTTATTATTATGCTTTATGCTTAAATCCCAGGATGGCGTATGTGCATACTCTTTTCCTGGAAAATTAAGTTATAAATAAAAGTATTATTCGCGCGTGTGCAAATAGGAGAAAGATTTACGGAACATGAATAATTGCACGTAGCGGAAGGATAGTTTGCATGCTCAAGGCACTTTGCTCGCGGTAATATTCGGCCTCTCTTCAGATCACTTTAACTTGTGTACATATACAATTTAGAGACAATATAAACCGCATTTTTTACAAATATAATCAATTATTCATACGAGTTACATTCTATCTAGATAACCGACAGTGTTGTAATCTTGCCAAGAAACTCCACCACATCTCGCGACAACGAGAATCCTCATTCGTAACCATAGACGCATCCGCTTATACTTATACAGATAGTTTCATATTACTATGAGTGCCCTTCCAATTACAGATATTAACAATTAAATTAAAAAAACTTACAGTTGTCACAACGCACATAATTCATAATATAATAATATAAAATATCATAAAAATATCTAAAACATAACAATTTTGTATAGGTTTTTTATAGATCTTTTACATGTCTTTTCAATTTTTATACCATTTAGACTAAAGATTAAAAGAATTCAACAGTTTAGAATTTTTAATTATAATAATACCAATAAAAAAACTTTGATTTAATTTAGCAAAATTTATAGAGATTTGCGAATCTTCAAGAGAGATTTGACTGCCAAAATATTTAACGTTGATAAGTGTAAAATTATGTAACAGGTGACATCTAATTAAATTTTCGTTACACAAAAGTACTACTAGATTTAGTAAAGGATTTATAGTTGGAAGCACATTCGCGGTAAATTTGAAACACCGTATAGATAGTGTAGTTTTCACCCGAGAGGATTGCCAAGCTTTTCCTCCTGGACAATTCAGCCCGATGCATAATGCTCCGATTGCAACGTACAACTGTGGTAGCGAACGGCAAGCGAGTGTTGCGAAATGGTCAAACGAACTGTACATATAGGTACCTAAAGGCGATAGTACAACGTAACAAATCACCGGCAAAGGATGCACCTCCGGTCTCCATATAGCGGTTTTCTTTATCGTCGAAACCACACACCGCGTAAAAAGCGCTTCTTTATTGCGACAGAATGACGGCGAAGGAAAATAAATGCATGTGTAGTATGACAACAGAGAAATAGACATGTAATTTCGATAACTTCTAATCTCATAAGTAAAATGTCACAAATAATTTTTAGATTTGTCTATAATGACAACGCGCTTTAATTAGATGTAGAGTTGGCACTCCAAAATGCGAATTTTTAAATTAAATAAATGGATATTTTGATTGTCCACAATTTGTCCATATTTGCTCATAAATAATTATTTTCTCCATCTAGCAAAAAATTAGAAATAAAAAAATGTTATTCTTAGTACATCTAAATATATTTTTTTTTAATTATTGTATATAGATTCCAATATGTTCTTTTTTTGTAATAATAAAATTTGTTAAAAACTATTCATTAAAATTATACTGACTTCAATTCAACGTATATATCTTATATGACAAGTAAAGTGCATTACATATCTCATAGGTCTTATTGGATCTCGCAAAGTATAGTCGCCTCTCGTCAGAGGTATGCCGATGCATTAATGAGAACGGCGTATGCTGAAAATCGTTTATGACTACGGAAACGCCGTACTAAGTTTTATGTAAGACGCAACACGCGAGAGCATTCCATTAATTCCTGGCATTTCATCGACCCAACTTCCGTCCTTTCGGCATTGACTAAAGTCAGAGTGACGTTACGTTTTCATCTGGAAGCTACGGAACAGCGTATTCTACAAGTCCCAGAAACTTG
This sequence comes from Tetramorium alpestre, assembly GCA_021460005.1. Taxonomy (NCBI): domain Eukaryota; kingdom Metazoa; phylum Arthropoda; class Insecta; order Hymenoptera; family Formicidae; genus Tetramorium; species Tetramorium alpestre. The sequence goes on along the minus strand of JAJVSH010000144.1, from coordinate 398,967 downwards.
AGAGGAAAACGAGGTCGACCGATTAGAACCTTGCCGAACAAGTTGGGAAAATTATGAGGCTCGATTATGAGTAGATGCATGGAAATTACATAGATGGAAAAGCGTTTGAGTGTTCTCCATGGTAAAACGTATTTATACTAGAAACGATCGTAACTTTCATATAGCATTGCGTAAATTTTATTAAACTTAGCCGAATGGTTAAATTAAAAGAATTTGCTCCAGAAGGAAACGCGTAGCACCTTCCGTGTACATACACAATTAAATGCTACACATTGCCATAATTATTTTTATTTATTATTAACAGCTTGAATACATTTTCATTACCTATTGTTACGATTGCCTATTATTTTTAATTAAATTGTACGTAGATGTATATTTTCTTTATGATACATGAAATGTTATAATGCAGCGTTTCTTGATTTAAAAGTTAATATAGCAAAGCCTCAAACTGCATCCATTTTATTTATTCTGATAATTGAATATTATTAAACATATATTTTAAACATATGATAGTCATTGTTCGAGTTTCTTTTGATATGTAAAATAATCCATTGTTATGTGCAAGCAAAATATAATTACACATCCATATCTTTGGCTACTAGTATATTATTCAAAAATACAACTGACGAGAAATCTAAGGGATTGCGATGTAAAATTTATCAGTTTTTTTGCGAAATCAGCTTTCGCGAAATTTAAATAATTTATTAGAACCGTTGGTATAGGTGTATTTTGGTATATCACCAACGAAACGAGCTTGTTATAATGTACTGCACGCGGAAAAGCACTCCACTATTTAGAACGTTTCAGTGCACGTAACTGCTAAATAAACTACTAAAGTTTAAACCCCAGTTGCGGTTCGACTTGGCCCTGAGGCGTATCTGGGTTAATCGACGTCGATGAAATTCTGAAACGAAGTTACGAGTGCTGCGGTCGAGCGCGATCGTTTTGCCATCGGTAAAATCCGTAGACAGACTGCGTTTATTTCACTAGAAATAGGATAGCTAAAACAATCGGCATTCGAAAGAATTTTGCTCTCTATGCGGAACGATCTGATAACTACGTTACATTTATAACTAGAAATATCAAAAATACAATATGTGTGTGCGTAAGCATAAATTTTACGAATTATACGACAAGTTTAATGGCAACTGTACATGATTCTTACATAGACGTTTGTACATACACGTTTTAATAAATATTACGTAAATATAAACTTTGAAACAGTTCAATAAAATAAAACTTTATGCATTAATAAATAAAAAATAGAGCGAATAATATATATCTGAACATTGTGTATCTTGTAAAGTTAGATTAACAAATGGTAACAACATTTTTATCTTCTGTTAAAATTGAATATTATAATTATTAATTTGTTTCAATATTGTTATTAAATATTTTTCCAAACCATTGTGATCATCACACTAAAATCCTGTTTTAGTCAGATCATTGAACAAAAGCACAAATAAATCTCCTCTATTGAATATTTCACTCTCCGAGCTCAATAAAATTGGTTTTACAGTTCAACCTAGCAACTGAGATTCAACCTCGTGACCGTCACCGCTTCCTATGATCCACTATTTGTCTTTTTTACTATTCACAGTTTTTTTTGGGGGGGTTTTTGATGTGAAATATTTTCGATCAATGACCTTTTGCCGACTTCATCATCGATTGCGGACTGTCCGCGGGAACAACGTACAAGAGACGAGCGATTTATCAATTTTCAAGCCGACTGTTCCGCTGTATAAAATATCATCCACTCGTTTGCTCCTCCCTTTCGGATAGCTCGTGCGATCGCCCAGGGCTACCCGCGGGATAATAATTATTATTTCACGCGGTTAACGAACGAATTGTGTCACGAGCAATGCCCGAACACGTTCCGCTCGGGGGGGAAGACGAGGGAGGGGGCAGAGAGAGAGAGAGAGAGAGAAAGAGCGTGGGTGGATGTTACAAGAACGGAAAAAGAAAAATGCGCGCTACCTCGTAATTACCGCGGAACATGAAATTTGAAAATCCTGATTGGCATGCATTCCCCTGGAAAGAGTCACGTTTGGTAAATTTTTGCAGCTCGACCATCCCGCGAGCACTATTTTCAATAACTTTTTTCCTTCCAATAGCTGATCCGGTCCTCCGATATTTATTATCGCGGAACTGATCGACACTTGCACTAGATATGTGATTTACTAGGCAGGGGGAGGAAAAAAGTCACGATCGCATACCGGAAATGTCATTTTCGTTTAAATGCCGAGTGTTGGAATGGTTTAAATAATTCAATGAAATTGTCATTCAAATCAGTCAAGCATGACAGACCATAGCATTTTCCCCATTCTATTAATGGTTGCGTTTGTATAAACGTGTAAGATGCAAATACGTAGCAATAATTAAGCGTATCATTGTACTTTTATTAAACGAAATGGGATCGTTAATTATATTTACTTGACACAAAATCGTGCAAATCAATTATCATTGATCACTAACCCGTTGACAGCCGCGCAATTACTATTTACTGGCAATCGACCGTCCTAAGCGACTATAAACGTTCAAACTAATTAGCAGTTCGTCAATCAATTCCTTTGACTTTCCTGAGAGTGTTCGGTATCTAATTAATTTTACATTTTACTTAGTCAAATAATAAATTTTAATACTTTGATTCACTAACTCGATTTATTTGTGCATATTGTTTTTATGAACATACTATTGCAAAATTTAATAAGTTAAACAACTTTAATATAAAGTTTTTTTCAAATACTGTTTTATTTTATTTAATTTTATCTCTACGTAAAGATTCTTTCTAATTTTTTAAAAATGTTCCTATAACGGTTTTACTATATTTCTTAAAATTTTTGATAAGAGATTATTGAAACATAGTTTATATTGTTATAATAATTTCAGACATCGAAAAACAAATTGCTTATTTATGACTCAAATTATTTTTTCTGTATAGAAAAATAATAAAAAGTATAAACGTGTGTATGTGTATGCACGTACAGGTGTATAGTATATACATACGTGGGTGTGGGTTGTCAACAATTATTTCGACGGTCAAGTTCCTTGTTACGTCCACCAAAGCTTCTAGCAAACAATCGGAAATAAAATTAATAACGATTGTTTGCCGACGTGTTAATATCGAAGGAAAATACGGGGAAGAGTAAATACACGCTGGAATTTCATTCTCTTCGCGCGCCTCCTTGGAAATCCCCGAGACGAGAAGGCAAGGTGGAAGATGAAACGAGCACGACATTGCGAGAAGAAAGCAGCGAAGGGGAAGGGTCACCGACTTGCCCTGCTTTCACAGCCTTTGTTTATCCTCTTCGGGGCAAGCGTTTTACAATCGTCAAGTTGGTGAAGACTGCTTTCAATGGACTCGATTTCATTCGTTCTTTCCTCGAAACGACCCTTTTACCAAAACTATTAATGATCGCCGACAATAAACGGCACATATAATTTTTAATTTATGCAAGAGAGAAGGAAATTTTTTCTATGAATTCTACGTTCCATTTTCTCGACTTGTACATATAGAGGCTCCACTTTCCACATTAGGTATTACTACGGTAAGTCTGACAAACGCTCGGATATGGTCAGACGTATGGTCGGTGCACTCATGTATCATCACATGAATCATAAGACGGATAAAGAAATAACGGTATATTCCATTCTCTTGACTACAGATTTCTTGCTATGGATTTTTATTCCCACGACGGACTTAATATGCGACTAATGTCAAATAATCAGTTCCCGGCAAGAAATAGAGGCAGAGGAAATTCAAGTATCAATCAATCAGGATTAAACTCCGGGCCGACAAGGAATTCTTAACTCTTCGATACCTAATCTCCGTGCGTAAAGGGGCAGAAATTTCCTCTAATACCTGATAGACGCACGAGGAAGAATTAGAGAAAAATAATCTAGTCGGATGAAAAAGAATTACTATTACTATGACATAGGCCTATAGTCGGTATCTTTGAGCATTATGTGGGGTCCGCAGACCCCCCGTGGTGGCACGCCAGGGCACCACGTGCAACACGAATGACAACAAACCGAGAAACACGCATACCCGTCATCCCCTCGGATGCTGCGGGAAGAGCCAAAAATATGCGTCTTGCTTAATAGCCGAAGATCGAGGACGACCCGCCTCCACGGTCGGTTCCCAGTCGGGTCTTGTAACAAAAATTAATATAAGCGATAAGTCTTGTACAGGAGTACCAGACACGTGCCTCCGGGCCTGCAAGATTTACATACCTGCATGGGAAGTGCACCTGCTCAACGAACGACTCATCTTCCGAACAATAAATCATAGCGTTTTTATAGACGTTATATATTACTTTCGAAATACAATCGAGATTATCTTTTTCGATATTCTCAATGAATCTTTTAGGTCTCATAATATTTTATCCCTTTTGAAGTTAATGATTGTGATGCTACTGATTTTCAATATGCATAAGTCATATATTAAGAGCAATATTTTCAGATGTGTGTGTGTGTGTGTATGAATTTTTTAAATACTTTTGAAAATGCGATAACAAAGCTTTGCATTTGTAAGTTGCTTCGGATGTATATCGAATAATATCGTATTTATATTGTGTAATTGAAATGACGCGCACGTGTTTGCATCCATACAAAGAAAGTTGGAAAAGGTAAGTTCAGCTGGTCAAGAGAGCTCGTTGGATACATACACACACACATACATTTAAACGCACTCACACGCGCAAACACGCCACGTAAAGCAGACAAAACCTGCTCAGGTTGGTGCTGCTGTCATCCAACATGCCAGATATAATGTTCGCTAATGATGCAACGCGTACAAAGGCATCACGGAATTCCGCGTTGTGAAGGCGAGCCGTGATTTATACCCAATTACCGACGAATTCAGACTCATGTCGTGGAAAAAAGGCAAATCCTACGGAAAAACCGGAGATTTAGCAGCCAATCAGTTTCGCTTTCGTAACTGTCGGGGGACATATGTGTGACAATCAACCTCCCTTACGTTTCAAGCTAGCGGTAATTTTGAATGGAAAGACCGCGGGACATCATAATGCTTGATAATCATGCAATAATCCGCTGAATTGTAAATGCTCAATTAATTGTAAGCTGCGTTTGATCACGCGACTCACAGCCGATTGGATACTTAAATGCATTCGCACACGCATGTAAAATTCAAATTCAAATTATTTAAAGAAACCATAAATAAAAATGGAGATTATAATTTTGCAACAAAACGTTTTAACGAAAATGTTTTAATAATTTTGCATAAAGTAAATCAAATGTATATCTGAAACGATCGAGAAAGAAAACACAAATTATAAAAATTATACTAAGTAATACAGATATTAATTATTGCCTTCAATTTTATTTTAAAAATGAAATGAATATATTTAACAAAAAAATGCACATACGTTTTTGCGAAAAATATGTGAATAATGTGAAAATAACGAAAGCGTTACGTTCTTATAAATTTTAATATAAATTCTTTCACTTCGATATTCCTTCGACATGTTTGATTTTCTAAGACAATTTCAAAGCAGTTCTATTGCCAGCTTGATTCTTGTTAAACATACTGTGTTAAACATACGGTAGTTCCGCCCAAAAAAGATAACGTGATACATCGTCAATGATATGGACGACTTGCTGGTAGGATACACTAGGCGAATGCATTTATGCATCGTGTCGTCTCATATTGTTTTGCTCTTGTACATATTCAACATCATGCTGAGTATTAGATCTCTCCGTCTCATTCATGTTTAATTGGACATCTTATATATTTTTGCAATGGCGTATTACACATTTCTTTCACACTCGACACATTTTTTTCACATATCATCTAGTACTGAGCATCGAAGTTGAAAATATGTTAATGTGGCATAAATTTGATATTATTTACTCATCTCTTTTCATATTTTTTATTTATTTCGTATGGGACAAATGCATTGTTACCAGCAATGCGAAATGCGAATATACTGTAAATATTGCGCCAATTAAATATTACGCGATAGATCTTTAAGATTGTTGTTTAAAAGCTCTCGAGATTAAGACGATCTCAATAAAAGAGAATAGCGCACGTTGCCTCATCATGAAGAAAAAAAAAATAACGACCTGACCTCATCTACTCGGCTACGTCCAACTAAATTTTTCAACGTGGTTGCAGTGAATAGGGGATACATTCTATCTCCCTAGCTGCCTCTTGCCACGCCAAAGTCAGATAGTCGGGAGTGGTCGGAGCTGTTGCCAGCAATGTTAGTTGTTGAAAGAAAAACATCTTGCATGCATCGTGCATGCATACGTCCTACACACAGTCCGCTTTCGGCAAGACGGCAGTGTTAGTTTCGGTTTGAAACGCCCGGGCTATGCTTTTAAAGTCTTTGACCCGTTTTTACATTTCTATTTTTTTCTTCTTTCTCTTCATTATTTTAAATTGCTTCGCCAGCAAAGATACAGAAAAATAGATAGTCTAGTTTTTCAACAGTTGAAGTATGGATTTTGTGTATAAATTTTAATAACGTTGGCTCTTTCTCATTAGAAAGTTTACTTGGTTTTTCACAACGTTACTTATTTGAATAATTACAAATTCTGCATATCATCAAGTTAAAAATCGATTTCATAGAGATATTTAATTTTTGTACATATATTCCGTGTGAGAAACATTACAAAAGATTTCATAAAGAATTCATTGGTCTGCATAGTATCTGTATGGCATGCTCAGACATAAATCGTAGATTACGCTGATATCGTGACATCTTTTTATTATATTTATTCCGCTTATTTATATCATCAAACGAAATTTAAGTAAATTGAAATAGAAAAGAAAGTGTTCGTAAAAATTGTTTCATATAATAATTTCGCACGAAGTCGCGAGGGTGGCGAATTACACGAAAGGAAAAGGGTGCACTTCATGGCAGTTACCCTCCAAGTAACCCCTTTAAAAGTAACTGTCGCGACACCTGGGGTGCAAGTCACCCTCTATATCGAGACCCTCTTTGCAATTTTCTTCGTGAAACGTCACGCCGTAACATCACAAATGCGCAACACCGGGTCAAGCAGCTGAATCATTTTAAACGCACGATTTAAGCGAGAGGCTCAATAGGCAAGCTACGATCCCAACGTCTTTCGGAAAAGATGAAAATAGTATTTGATGCGAGGAACCAAACCCATGACCTCGCGATATTTCGAGAAGGCAATCTCGCGATGGGAGTACTTCGGCGGGGACCAAAAATTTATCGCCTTGTCTGTAAATGGATCGAAATCATTTTTTATAACCATCGTAAAGTTCAGCAACCAGAGTTGCAGATAAATAGGGGCGAAAGAGCTTTATGTCAAATTTTATGTGCGCATTTGAAAAATTTCTAGGCAGTGACCGAATTACAATTTTCACTGCTGCCTAAATAATTTTTACTGTGTGTCTCGCACATCGGTACCACGACCGCGGTAAGTATTAAATTTTAAATTGACACGTGGCCACTAAAATACATTGGCGGACAGTGATATACGTGCTGTGTCGTATCTCCTTTACAATTTGTCTTCTCGCGTATGTCATGACGTACATCCTTTTCCAGACATTTCAGTTGTCTTGGATTGCCGAACGACTTTTGTCTCTTGAAAATATTTCTCGTAAAACGAATTTTTCTAAAAATTGTCTCGCAAAAGGAGAGAATTATTTGACAAGATTGAAAAGTGACTTGAAGAGACTGCATTTGATAAGTTTTAAGACACAACTATTCCAACTAAAATATATTCATTAAAAAAATATTGTAAAAAAAATTAAATGCAAATAAATAGACGAGACGATTATCGCATTGCAAAAATGTATAATAAATGATTTAATGCAATTCACAGACACGTAAGCAATACAGAGTAACTATAGAGAAACTATTATTCAAGCTAACTAACGCTATTATTCATACGACGTTTTTTAATCTAAGAAGAAAATAAGTTAACACTTAAAAAAAATTGCAAGCGGGATTGATGCGCTTATGAACGGAGGAAATATGAGCCTGTAAAATTTCGTCGCGCTTTGATAGAGAAAGAGGAAGACAAAGATATTCTGACGGACGTGGAAGCGGGAATTTGCGAAGGGAAAAAGCGCTAGCGCACAGTTTGCCTCGTAGTACCCCGTCATTTCCCGTTTATACGGTCGCGTGTAAGCGATACTCGACGAAGGAGAGCGAGATTCCGCGTTTACCCGGCGCGGCTTTAACGTTCCACGTAAGACGATACGTATACACCAAGTCGATATAAACCCAGCACTTTGTGTGTATATAGTATACGCTCCAACTATGTGGAGTTTATCTCCCGCGAGATCCGCAGTTTTCGTGCCGCTACGAGAGGTCAATCGGTCCTCAGGGAAGCCGGGTAAAGATTTTCCGGTATAAATGAAAAGTAAAGTAATCTCGATTAAACGATTCTTCCAGCTGCAGCATGCTGCATTCGCGCTGCCATTTGGTATGTACAGCTACGTTCGCACTGAACAATTTGACTTACATCGATAAGAATTGATACCGCAGTTACGACGAAATCGAACTCATTCTAGATTCATCATTAATGCTAATTTAACTTGAAATCCAGCTTCAAACTTAATACTTTTTCAATAATTTATTTCTGTTAAAATTTCCGATTTCTCATTAGCAGGAGTCCGATTAAAAATGTATGAATTCTTTATCTATCCCAATAAGCGATCCTCATATATCCGATTTTAATTATGATTAGTCTCGGTTTAGCTAGATCCGAATAAAACATTCATGACAGTAAAATTACTATTTGACATCTAATCAGCCTTGTAAAATTTATGATAAAAATTAATATTTATAATATTATATAATATTATTTCGATTATACGGTTTAATATATTAACAGTAACTTATACCGTTCACATAGAGTGATTAATAGCTATTAGAAATTATTTCACCGGAAACTTTGATTGCATTTTGAAATATCACGATAAATCGAATCTTAGCAATTTAAATCCGGCACCTAGCGTGTATGCAGTTGAAGTTGGGTTTATCTTCCGCGAGATCCAGGACTTTCTACGAACAACGAATCGGCTAAGGTTTACTCGTCACGTAGTGAATATTTTTCAACGGCGTGAAGATCTTACCAGGACGAACGTAAACGGGAAACGATTGCGATCGCCCCAGTTCATTCCTGATCGATCATGCAGTCACTGAAACATGTACGAGGGATGGGATTCAACAAGAAAATTGTATACAACTTACAAAATATGTATATATGTCATAACATTTAAAATTTGCGCAAGTATAAAACCAAATATATCGGACATTTAAGAAAAGTTTATATTTTTTCGAGTAATGTAGAGACAGTTTATGTCAATTTTCTACTTTTGCCCAAATGAAATAAATCACTTTTAATGATATTATGCAAATGTCGAGCACGCACATATCTCTATCAAAAAGTTACACACGACATAGCACGATTATGACCTAGAAATAATGATGATATGCCAAGCAAAAAGTTTTTATTAACTGTGTAAACAGTGGAAGTTATGTATATATCGGTCTGAAAAACGATTAAAGTTTCATCATTAACGTTTCGAGAGAGCACAGCGGGCACAGGAACGCGTGCGCGTGCGCGCGCGCATTCGCGAGACCTGATTACATGTCACGTGTAATTATGTCAAAGCAGAGGAAATACTTTCGGGTTTCGTTAAAGCAATGCCACCCATCACGAGAACTCCTTAACGCGGTGTAACATGAAACTCTCTCTCTGACCATAACGGCAGTGCCTCGAGTTGCTCCGAGCGTGGAGACGTCACCTAATCTCTCCCCTTTTCGCTCAATAGTCGTGCTTCGAATTACAGTTGACGAACATCCGCCGTAAATTTCGATGATGCAGGTTTAAGCGTCGGTATATCGGTAACCCTTTCCCGCGACAAGTTCTCGTAAATGACAGCGATAAGTGTCGACGGACGGTCTCAGTTCTTTTTCTTCTAGGTTTTTATGGTTTCGAGCTCGTTTGCTTACGGTCGACTGGATAATCTATGACTTATTGATTCTCCGCTGAAAACCGACGTTATTCGAAAAAAAGAGCGTTGTACGTGGCACGATCTCCGACCTTCGTCGGTTAACTTAGGTCGCGTCTCTCCGACTCTCTCCTTGTAAAACGGGAAACTTTTAATAATACATTTACGACGGTCCTCGAAATGCGCCGGGTTCATAAGACGTCACGTAATCCAATGCCGTTTACTCCGCGGCTGGTTTTACGACCACAAGCAGCCGTATAACAAGTCCGGATTACCGAATGCTCGAATGCCTGAGTCAGTATACACCGCTAAAATGTACGAGCTGATTATTTATGCCTGACACGAAGTACCCAGTATCATTTTACATATAATTTCAGTCCACGCGCACATGTGTATCGCTTTTCACATATTTGTTGTTCATTGATCTTATTTCTATAAAATTTCACGTAACTAATCCGATTGCATCTGCGAATTTTTTCTACCTTTTGGACTCTCGTCCAAGGTGAATTCCACAAGTGTCAAATCGCGACGTCGTTTAGCGCTTGAATCTAATTCGTTGCCCTAAACTACGAGATTTAGTAGAATAAGGTGTGCGCTTGACAGGCTCGTTGAAGCATGCCCATACCGTGGCAAGTACCGATATAACGTCAAGCAAGCGCCCCGACTTGATGGACACGAACGGGAAGTGCATCGTCGCGAAATACGTGTGTTTCGTCGTGCGAGGGATACGATTATCTACGTTTATGGATGCCTTGGCCGTGTATACGTCAGTAAAGTTATTGCGGGCTCCAGCTCCGACTGTGACATTCCATCCTGATGAGGGATTATCGCGCGTGCGATTATGGCGTTTAAGGTGTGTATCTGACGATTTAAGGTCGGCGTCGGAGAGGCTGTTTTATGATGACGTTTGCGGAATGTTCGGACGGAGATACCGATCGAACCCGCGTGCCGAAAGGTCGTCATATGTCATATTCCGTGCGGATCATCCTCATAAAATCACACTGCATTAATTTGATGATATCGGATTACGTGACCACTTCGAATGTCCAAAGTAATAAGGTTTCAGTATTTCAATAAAAAAAATATTCCAGTTATGATAAATCAGACTTGTAAAGTTCGACACGAAATTTGCAAAAAAAAAAATTAAAAAAAGTTGAACAAATTTCATCTTGAACCCTTAAGTCGTATTAATTAATTAAAGCGGAGAAGTTCAAAAGGCTCCCCATTTAAGAAAAACAAAGTGCACTTAATTGAAATCGTGATTCAAGATAGTCTGGCATCGAATACTTATGATTACAATCTGATCTTTACAAGGACGATCCATATGCGGTCAAGAGTATCTCGTTCATCCATGTATACGCTGGCTGAAGACCGTGAAAAGTCCCGAAGCGATCGCATCACCTGCCGCACGTTAGCTGCACCTGGCAGCAAACGTCTAAATAAGTCTGTTAATCCTCCAAAGACTGCCTCGAACGGAATCATATACGCCGTATTAACGTTTACATCTGCAGATATTCTCACGCTGCATCGAAAGGCATTCTTATTCTTTGTTTTAAATATATCTGAATACTTAATTCAACTTTTTTTTACAAAAAAAGATTTTTACATTTTTACATTTTTTTAATTAATAAATGAATAGTATTTTAATAATATAATAATATACTATCTTTTTATGCGATCTACTATTTCCACATTCTTTCAGTTCATGAAATTTTTTTACATGCATGTTCACACATGCACTCATAATCATATAATAGAATGGCCTTTCTCGTCGGTGCAATAATCATACAGGGTCGCGATCCTAGCGTATCCTCCGACTATCTCCCAGTATATTTGCCGAGAATATCGATACCTATCGGCATTTACGCCAACCGTCTGACACCGGCGAACGTGCCTTTGGCAATCTCCGCGGTACACGACCAGCATTATTGACTCGGGTAGGACGTGCACTTCCGCTTCGAAGATCGACCTAATTTGTCGCGTTAGTACCACGGAATCCCCAGCTACTATTGCACGATGACATTCGCAGAATGCGACCTAATGATCGTTATAATCGTCAAATTACATTGGCGCATTTTGACCTACAAACATACCATCCGTACAATCAAACGATATTCTGATCCGAGCGTCGTATTCGTGTGAACCATGTAATCAAAAGATGAAACGTAATTGAACAATCACATTCTTGTGCGTTGAGAAGTCACGCACCACGTTAGCGCTAACAAAAATTGATTAAACCACTCGTTTCACAAGTATGGAAATTGCAATTTTGAAAAGAGGCTGTGAGAAACGAAGAGCCTCCTTGAAAGTATGGAAAATCTCGCCGCTACAACCTCAATCGCTGTTTAATTCTTTTTATCAGTAGCAAACTGCCTGCCTAAAGACCTCAATAAAACGCTTTCGCGCAATCTTGCAGCGCGCGCGATCGACGGTTATTAACTTTTAATAACGCTTGAAAGTACATCAGCAACCTATCGCGTCCGACTTGCGCGCTTGTTCGAGTGCTCGCAACAACCTACATTATCCACGTGTACTTTACACGCGCGTTTACAGCGCTACAGTTGTGTGTACTCTGCGTTATCTTGCACTCACGTTAACCCACCTGGTGCATTGCGCGTGTGCGCGCGTGCTAGACTACTTATCTACTTTGATGTATCACTCCGGAAACTCCGCGCGCGAGCTTACTCTTCCCTCGATCCCGTCCCTCACCCCTCTTCGCAACCACCTCGTTTTCTGGTGGTTACAAGAGCCGCGCCAATGGCGGCAGGAAATTCGCGAAACTTCACTTTCGAAAGTTATGCGTCCGCAGCACTTTGCGGTTCATCGAGTGCCGCAAGTGGAGATAATTTCGGACGAATTTCTGCGAATTTACGCGGCAGAATTAAAGCGACTCTGACGAGTAAAACCTGTACGCTTAACACGTCGACTGCCAACTGAATTCAGGCGAAACTCACCGGAATAATATTTACGAGGCGATAAGTCGACGGAAGTTTATCGAAGAGCATAACTGCAAAATTATGTTCGAGGCGATCTTTATCGTGCCATAATATTTTTAAGCGCCGTGTTACGGAATGTTACGAGTAAACGATATAGGATCTGTTATAGAATATCGATATATATTCTTCATCGTTATTATGTAGCAGTTATAGTGTTAAAATTTCATTACACCGGCATAAAAATTAAATTTATCTGATTTCGTAGGGCATCTGAGATGCAGCGTTTCAGTACGAACGTCGAGCCCTTTTAAACTAATTGCGCACGGTATTTCTTCATGCGTATACGCAGCTGCACTATTAATTTATGCTAACGTCGTACCGGACCGTGATATCTAATATCGACATCATTCCGTCGTCATGTGTTTATACTACCATTCTCATAACGACAAGTAAATTCAATCGCGATCATGCATAATAGATGCCTACACTTATACTTGTAAACGTGGATACGCGATCTTTCCGCAAGAGTCACCCTACCTACCGCGCGATCAAGGTTAAAGCGAGATCATATTGCACTTCTCCGACAAGTATTGCGCATGTCCTTGACATTTTTTAAGGAAATTCTACGCGCTTCCTTGTGATCGGATGACACGGTCGACTTTCCGATCAGGAAAACATTCGGGAGTAACGGGACGAGTCAGCGAAGGGATTCGCTCGCGAAGAATGAAGCGGAAAGAAGAAAACAGATCGTGAAGACCGAAGGGGAAAAATCTCCTCATCATCGACAACTTATAACTCGCAATTACAGCCGATATGAAAGTTTTCATCTACCTCCGCCCGATGACGGAACACAAACTTGCCAATTAATAATTAATGGAATTCCCCGGTGCCACAATCGACGACGCGACGAGAGTTCCAGTTTACTGTTGATTCAACTTTTATTTAATTTCATCTAGACCACTTACATCTAATCACCAATCTCGTCCGTACGGTTATACGATACTGACACGAGACGGAAAAGGAAGATTTCAATCACAATATCACATTTATCATTCGAGTTATTTTAGTTAATCATTCTCGTCACTCCATTACTCCTTCTCACGTGAGATTCGCGCTGCTTTGCGCCGGGTAGAGCCGATAAGCGATCCTTTTCCGCCTTTGGTCGACCGCACGAGGATTTTCCCCTAGATGCTACGGCGCTACTTCGCCGTACAAAGGAAAAAGAAGCGATATCTTCGTAATGCGGCTGCTTCTCCCCGTCTCATCTTCCCCCGTCCTGTTCCAGCGTCATCATTTATTCGAGGTGCCTATTTACGCGCGAGCCTTCAAAGCCGCTTTCACGAGATAACCCTAGCTCGCTCGAGCGAGATAACGTCAAAGTGGTCTTCCGCTGAGGGATACCGCGGTCGAGAGAGAACCGATTGAAATAGCCACTGTGTGTGTATGTGTGTGTGTGTGCGCGCGCGCGCGAACGCGTGTGTGCAGAAGAATGATTATTTTTCGAGGATGAGCGATCAAAACGATCGGAAACGGCGCCAATGAGAAAATAAACGTCAATCTTGAAAGATCTGGACGACACGGCATGAAACATTGACCGAGTCTTGTAGTTCGCACGAGAAATTTGCTTCAACTTTCATGATACGAAAGGGGACGCAATTCGTGTAGCAAATGACCATACGTCTCGGACGTCGTCGAGTAAAACGTATTCGCGAGCAGCTAGGCGGTCACTACGAAATGAACAAAGTTTTCTCCAAGAGAAATTACGGCCAGACTATACCGGTGAAATATGTTTTCTACTTCAACGGGTTTCTAAATATTTAAGTGTTGCATCGGTTATGCATGTGCGTATACTTAATTTCGGAAAAGTGCGTTAAATATATTAATATTTTAGACATGAAATTAACTTATTTCAATATTAAAATAATAAATGACAGCAACTACATATAATAATAAATATATAAATTTTAAAAGATGATATTAATACGAACGTTCGCGGAACTTATTTGAAATTTATTTTTGTACGATAACTATCCAACGATACTTTGAAACTTTAAGATCGTAGGCATACTTCAAAGGAAGGGTGTGCATACTCGAATACGGCTAGGAAACTGTTTTAATGGAAGAACGATCAAAACGAATCGGCGCATCGAGAGCAGCCATGATGAAAAGGCGAATGTCAAATTCGAGAGAGGGAAATGTCGAGGCAAAAGAGCCACAACGAATCCCCGAAATTTCTTCAAGGAGCAGGAAGGGTCGACTCCGTACTTCGGCAGAACGCGAATTTCATTGTGTCTAAAGAGAGGGATAGGATGTCGGCGCGACATCACGTTTAGTGGAGCGCGTCAAAATGAACATCTGCAAGCAGAGCATTTTGCCAAATTTACGAGCGACTCGTGAATCGTTTCACGAGGGCACTAAATAAGGAAGGGCGACGTAATCGATCTGCTCTGCGCGCGTGTACGTGCATAAGACACGCGAGAATGCTTTCAAAGGACGGAAGAATTTTTGGTAGAAGGTCCATAAAGAAACGTGATATAATCATGCCGAGACGTAGGAAGGAAAGAGGACTATAAATGGATTTCATCCTTGGATCAAATACAAAGTCCTCGTCAGTTGACTATAACACCCTGAACGACAGGAGACATCTCAAATTAATTATCGAGATAATGCGATCAAGCAAATCAAGCGGCAATCAATCCAATAATTATGACTCATACCGATGATTGTCACAAGAAACGAATAATGTTGCAAATATTTTAACTAAAATCTAAAATATTTATTGTTTATAATTTGCGAATTTCTCTGCGGCGATAAATATCGCGATGAAATTTTCAAATGCATACTCGTGCGTATCTAACCTTGACGCGCAAGCGGGAGAAATCTTGACACTCTCATGAAGGAAGAGAGAGACAGAGAGAAAGCGAGCGAGAGAAGAGAGAGAACATGTTGGTAGAATGCGCCAGAGTGACGTACGAAGCATAAGGGCAAGAGAGACGAGGAGAGTCTTCAGTGCGCGAACATGCCGAGGGAACTCGCGGAACGGCCCCGTGCTCGGTAATCCATCACTTGCTGTCTATGCCAGTTCCGTGGCAGGCGCCCCGGGCTAAACCAATCCATGCATTTCATTCCGGTGACTTCACTCGAACCCGCCATTTTTCATCACACGGCGTGGCTGCATCATCATTTTCTGATACGAAGCGTATACCGACCTATCGCGCCGACCGCGGCATCTCCTCCGGCGACTCGTCCGCGAAAACGCAGCCATTCTCCCGTCTGTGACGATAGCGAGAAGACGCACTCAAAGTCTGATGTTGCGAAGCGAAATCGAGATTTGCATCGCCGTCCAATTAATATCTCATCGATCGCTTGTGTATCAAGTGTAATAATGAAAACACGTTGCAAGTTCAGGAAACTTGTTAATTCTTAATATTATCGTCTGTACATCCTACAGTATTTTAGTTATATTACATGAGACGCGATGGAAAAGTATTTCTTGTTTCCTACTTCAAGATGTGTTATATAGAGGTCTCGGTGCATTAGAACAAAGACTGTCTCTGTTGGTGACTCAAAGTTCCCCGAAATCGTGGCGAATCGACGCCGTGTAATACCTTAAAGAGTACTTCTTCCTCGGAGTCTCTCTTCCGCGCGGCTCGAGGCCGAACTTTCGCAAGAGTTGCGATCCATCATCGGAATGGCCCCTCGAGGAACCCGTTGCGACGAACTTCCGGTCACTACGCCCGACTCTGTTCGAAAATACGTGGACTTGCTACGAAGAAAAGTCGTCCCGGTATCTAACTCTTTCTCCCGTATTTTGTCTCGCGCGGCTTTGTTTCTCGTCGTCTATTGCGCAACGCTGCCTACTCCGGAACGTTTTCAGTTCGTATAGCGAAAATAAAGGCTGAAAGCAAACGCATCTGGAAAATCGACAACAGCTGCATTCGTTGGTAACTTCATGTACAAGTAAACATAGTAAATAACCACTAGTTTGTAAAAAAATATGGACAAGAATAGTCATTGTGTCTCGCAATTAATACATCTGAATTGTATCATTTGCTTTGTTTGTTCGCTCTGTTGCGCATTGTTAATATCTGAGACGCTAAACGAAAAAAGTTATTTTTTCCAAAAACTACATATATATATTTAAATACTCCCCACATTTATCAGTAACAACATTTCAACTAAATTTCGCATTCTCATACAGCAAAATGCACACGGTATGTTACAATATGCATATTCTTTTTTATAAACTACACATCTGAGATGAAACATGACATGTTGCTGCAAAACATGATGCATATAAACCGCCAAAATAACTACACAACTAATTCTACTGAAGTCAATGTGCTGGTGTGTCTATTGTTTCTTTTTTTTATTCTATATATATATATATATATATATATATATATATATATATATATATATATATATATATACAATACTACTATAAATAAAATTACCACAATTTTCCACACTGCGGATATTTTTGCAAAATATAATTATGACTGCTATTCTGAGATTACGTTCGCTGTTTCTTCCAAAGGAAAACGAATTTAAAGCAAGCAACGAATAAATCTTTCATTGCGCGTACAGAGCGTCATTTCGATCTGCGCGCACCCGAGACACCCGAGTATCGCGAGCGAAATAAATTTTGTCGTTTACGTTTCGCGACGGAACCATAATGCAAGCCATCCGTCCCAGCCATTCTACGTCTGTCACGCTCTTCCGCGCGCGCCGCGACGAATCCAGTAATTAAATCCGACTCCGCGAAGCGAGCCAAAGTAAATGAGCGATGCCTGTACCGCACTGGCTGTCTTTAGCGCAGTCGGTGTCGCTACCGCCGATTTTCTGGTAGCATTGGCAGTGAACGCAGCCAAACGGGAATACAGGAAACGGACGGCGGTGACGAGAAAGAGGGAAAAAGGAAAGAGGAGAGAGAGAGAGAACAAGCTATGGGGGGGGAAGAGCAGAAAGAGCAACCTGCAACGCATGAGCTATGCTCCACTACGTGGCTGCACATCGCGTAAATGTTGCCGCGTCAAGGGCTCAATTAGCGAGCGATAACGAACACTCCAAAGTAAACACGGCAACGAAGGGATCGGGTCAAACTCGCCTCAGCTTTCCTCGTAAAGCTCGACAAGCTCGACGAATGCTGCGGAAAATCACGTAGGTTTGTGCCGCTAAATGCGGCTACTCGCTAAAAAAGATTTGCCCTATTGTTACGTCGCTACCGAAAAGATTTTAGATCGGATAGAGACAAAAAGAAATTTTAGAGATAAAATTATATAAACTCGCGGTAATAATGTAATAAAAATTTTTTAAATCAAAAACTAGCAATTGCTGCTTGTTACTCTATATGTAAATTGTTTAATAAACGGTAATGTGACTGGATATATGTGCGTATTTGTAAAATACAGCTCACTTTCGAGAACATCTCCATTTCTAAATTATTTGCACGTTTGCACGTTTGATGGACGTTTGATGATACTCATCTGGATATAGTTATTTTCTAAAGTATTGATTACAGGTACATACGATTTATTGCACGCATCGATAACAGTGGAAACAGTCGTAGTTTCGTGCGTTAATCGCGGTTTACCTTGTTTTGTTTCAATTATTTATTAATTAAAACAAATACCCACATATGCGCTCAGCGCGATCGAAAGTAACCGTGTGTGCAACTAAATTGTATTTTAACCATAAATAATTTAAAAATAAAGCTGTTTTCGTAAACAACATTCTTGTTATCCGTTAATTTCTTGCTATTAATGGACAAATATATATTATTACGGTCTTTCTAATATAAGAACGTGTATTGAGGTTGGAATATATTTTACTTACTTATATACTTACTTAATCAGAAATTTCCTCCGTACGTTTAGTGTTCGATTATTTTATGCTCATATATTATTATATCACTAAGCCGATATAGTATATAGTTATACGCTTTTATTTGCGCATAGTTACCTAAACATCGTCAATTGAAGAGACTTTATCGGCCACTCGCCCATGGCACCGGTAAAGTGTTGGAGTGCTTCAACTTCGTACGAAAAGCGGCGCGACCATCTACACAGGGCATCAATTAATCCGCGAGAACTTTACTGCCGCTTTAGTACGTTTACTAGCCTTGGTCAAGTAGTTGAGCTTGCGTGATAACTCCGTGCGACGAAAGCAGGACTTAAGTCCTTAAAGGGATTTAAGCGTAAGCTGATTAAACGTCGACGCGACCTTCGGACCTTCAAAGTCGATTGAACGTGAATAAGTGAGAAGCAACAGTCGGTGTTTGACACATGCCGTCGTATTTCGCGACAATTAGAAATGACTAACTCATCCTCGGTGTTATTCACGATGCATAATATATGCATTTAATTTAATATGCGCGCAATTTGCTGACGCCAAAATTAATGTCCTCATGTCTTTCATTTCTCTCTCTCTCTCTCTCTCTCTCTCTCTCTCTCTCTCTCTCTCTCTCTCTCGTACTTTTCAATATTTTCAATTCTAGATATCATAGGTGCTGAAAAGACCTATCGACACATATTGTTCGTAGTAAAAACATAACGCATTCATATTTATGTACGAAGCTCGCGTATTTCATCTGTTATTGTTTTCTTTATGCGCTTCGAAATGCCAGCGCATATGTTTTACGAGTTATCCGCAAACGTTCCGAATTTAAAGGCACGTATCCAGACGCTTTCGAAACTTCCGCCCGCATCCTGCCCTTTCCGCGGCGCACAGCGCGGCTCTAGGAGATGCCGGCAGTGTCTATAAAAGAATGGAGCAAAGGAGTTCATCGTCGAGCCGTTCTCGTCCGCGCGCCTCTAACGAACGCGCGCGCGAGAAAAGTAGCGGCGGTCCTTTCTTGGTGCTTGGGCTCGCTCTCCGCGCGGTAACGCTCTCTCTGCAACGTGGAACATTATTAAGCCGCGTCTCTTTTCTCTGGACTTTGAGACGAGCCCGGGCGTGCGTTTACCATTCGCAGCCCATGATAAATTGTGCATGGCGGAACATTTTAACGGCCTCGTTTCTTTCTGCGTTTAAGTACCGCGCAAAAAGAGCGCGGAGAAATTCACGAGAGAGAGGAATGGAGGGAATGGCGGTGGCGGCGACGACAGCGGCGAAAAGTGTATAGAGGAACACCCGGTAAACGGGGGGAGGGAGAGGAGGAGGAGGGTTGTGCCGAAAGGGGGAGAGCCGCTTACCCTTTTAACTCGCGCGGCGTAAACGCCTCGCGGAAAAAAGAGGAACGGCGCGCGGCGAAAATGCCAAAAAGCTAGTTGACGCGTATATACCGATTCCTTCCACGTGGGAAGCGAAAACTTAAGCTCCGTTTTCTACTTGGCGAAGCCAGCCGACCGTCCGGCTGGTGCGGGCGTCTCGCCGCGCCGCTCCGCGCACCATCGAGCCGAGCGCGGTGCGTCGCGACGCGGCGCGGCGTGGCGTGGCGTGGCGATCAGCGTGTGCGTGTACGAAGAGCGCCCTGCAAACTCATTAGGGGCTGAAATAAATACTACACTGCACTCGCTTCCGCCTCGCGCTGCTGCCTCCGGTGTTGCAGACTGCGCCTGCAGAGAGAACTTCCGATGAAAGTTTCTCCTAATGAGAGGCGAGAGAGAAAGAGGGAGAAGGGAACGAAAGGGATGAGAGGAACAGAGACAGAAGGGGGGGGGGGCAAAATAGAGAGCAAAGCGCGGAGAGTGGGAACGAGGAACATGGAGAACCTGCCGCGTCGCGTTTCTCCAAAGTCAGATGCTTTTTTCCAGTTTTCGTGCCGGGGAGTCGCGACGTCTCCCCCTCAACCGACTCTCTACTCGTCCCACTCTCAAGTGTTTTGGTCGTTCGAGCAAGCTGGTGCCCTCCTGTTTCTCCCTATACTCGTCATTCTTCTTCCCTACTCTCGTCTCTCTCTCTTTCATCGCTTCCCTTCATCCTCCTACCATTCTCCATCCTTCCTTCCTTTATGTTCTTCCGCCCTCTCTCATCTCTCGGGTGTTTCCACATCGATAAGTAAGAAGTCCTCGCGAGAACTCTTCGTAGGAAAATGTCGAGAACCGGCTGTTCTCTGTACAGGCTGAAATAGAAGTACGAAAGGCGAACGAGATAAAGGGAAACGATGTCGAAGGGAGAAAAAAGTTTCAAGACAAACTCTCTTCTTTCTTTTTTTTCCCCCGTCTCTTCCCTCTTTTGCATTTTTCTCTCCATCGTTGTCCACGTATTTTTTCTCCTGTTGCGTAACATGGAAAAGCTACGTGGTTAAAACTATTCCTCTATTTCCGTAGACAAAATATACCTGTTAACGATTGCTTGCTGCATTTGAAATTACCAATTACTCTACGAGAAGCCATGCAGCGTTAGATCGGTTAATCGAGGCACACAAGCCTCATATTCAATTCGCGAGTAATTCGGGTTACAACAAATTTACAATAATTAATCCTGTTTTAGTGAATCCAATCGGAATCCAACCGTGACGTGCAGATGAAACATAAAAACTGACAATGAGATACTTGCTCGCACGTTTTTGCAGTAAAAAAAATCGCATAGTCAGCAAATCTATAAACTCTCGTCAACATAGAAATTCTAATACAGCGGGTCGCTTATCAAACAAAAAAAACTCAATTAATAATAACAGATGCTATTAATACTGCCGCGAAATTCCCCCTCCCCCCTCCCTCCCCCGATGGATAGGGGTAATTACCCGGGTCCGTATAACGGGCAAATTTCCACGAACTGATATTGATTACTCGACGAAGATATTACGATTTAAAATTAATTTCGTGGAGCAAGAGNCGCGCGCGCGCGTGCACGAACGCGCTCGCAGACAGTGCTGTAACCGTGCGGATTAGCCCCCTCGTTCTCGTCCTGCGCGACCTGCTTCGCTCTCCGCCGCCACCCCCTGTTAAGCCAACCTATTCTGTGATCCGCTTTCGCCATTTCAATTTCATTGTCCCCTCTTGCCCGTTCGCTCCGCTCTTCCGCATCTTCCGCATCCTGAGAACGTCTACAGCTGCGCCTGCAGCCGCGAGGGTCCGATAGGCGCTCGCGAAAGAGCGACCTTTCCGTCGCCACTTTTCAGCCCTGCCAGCGATCCCGAAGAAAGCGAGCGAGGAAGAAGAAGCGGCGCCGCGGCTTGAGAATAAGCGAAATAATCTCTCCCTCTCGGATAATCGTACCACGATGGACTCGGCGAGCGACCGGCAGTCAAAGGAGCGAACACGACCGATGGAACTTTCAAGGGGCAAAGTATAGTTTCTGTAGCGATGGACGTCATCGCGTCAAGGGGCATCGCAATTTATGCCGTGTGCTCGCTACAAGCGGAAATCTGACGGGCGGATAAAGCACATCTGAAATGTACAACTTTATCCGCTTAAATCATGACAATACTTCTCAATTAAACTGACAACGAGCTTGGGAAGGATTGAAAACGCAATTTTGAAATTTGTTATTCGCGCAAACCGCGATCACCGGCACAACAGTATGACAGAATTCGTGTCATGACTCGCATGATTTGCATCGTAAAACTTTGTACACATGTGTTTTAACGCGAACGTGCAACCGCGATGAAATAATGGAGCATACACAATCGAGCGCACGCGCTCGGCCACGGACATGCAATTGCATTTGTGCGACACGAAACGAGAAAACCGTCGCAGCTGTTGGAGCACGAATTAATTGAGGGGCGCAGTAAGATGAAATGATTCTATGTTTTAAACATAAGTGACGCAGTGAAATAATAAATTTTGCTTTATCACGTATACCCTTCATGTCATCCAATTGCTTAAAAACATCTCGCAAAGTGAATATTAAAAAATCACGAAAGATAAATAATCTTTATACGAACAAGCACAGTCATAATTATTGCACATTAATAAAGATTATCATTATAATTGGCCGAGTAACACGCTGTTGAATATCCGTGCTTGAATAGTGAATTTAAGTAGGTATACTACAATTTCGAATCATAACTCTTTCGCGTGGAAATACTTCGCGTTTCGATAACAATTTTCGATATCGTGCTATGCGACAGTGCGCCACAATATTTATGTCCCATAATTTACAGCAAAAATATAAAACAACCATTAAACCTCAAATGCGATTTTTCTTCCGTTTCATCTCTCTCTCTCTTCGAGATTCTCCATCCTTATTTTATCCAGCATTTAGATTAACTGTCGAAGTAATGCGATCTATCCAATGCGCCAGCAAACTGCTACGTTTCAGGTACCGATACTCGGCTGGACAACGTAAAATCCCCGTTGTATATTGTGCAACTGCAGTTGCCATGCCGAGTAGCGCGTACATCAAAAGTTCGTATTACGCCCGGAATCCACGTCTTTACTTCCGCGAGACCATAAAACCGCCCGTAGGAATGCGCTGCGTGTGAATTGCGGCCGCACTTGACTATCTAACGGTGGTTGGCGTTGGAAACTGGGAAGATCGTCCGAAGTGTATCCAGAAGCAATTCCGAAGAGGCATCTTTCGCGAAGATACATTCGATTGCCAGAATAATTCTCAAAGTCTCTTACAATGGAGACGGGAATACCGCGAGAAAAATCGAATGCGATTTTTATTGAGTAATAAGAACGGATATCGATACCAATATCAAATGTACTCCGCGCGAGACGACAAGTAATACTCTTCCTACCTCTCTCGCAGAAGAACCATTGTCCGAGAAATTCTGCGCGTACAATAACCCAAATTCCGACCGGTTCGTGAAACCACGCGCTATCGTGTTTTCTTCGAATCAACAGTATCTGTATCCTACTTTTATTCAATTATGCACACGCCACACTCTCGATACGAAAATTACTAACTATAAATCCTTATTTTATGTCTCGGAAACGCGCATAAAATACGTTCCTACTATATTTCATATTTCGTGCCAGAACCAAGTGCCTACATGAACAAATGGATAAACTGCAATCTATAATAATTAATAATGCAACTATAAAAAGCTTGATCTCAATTTAGATTCTGAATAATTTAACTGAAATTTTCGGAGCACGAAATTCAATCAATTTCTACGTAATCTATAATAACATAACCAATCGAAAAGACTTTGTCTCACAGCCTGAAACTAGTGTGAATCATCGACACACCTGTATGATCAGAAATGCAAATGATACGGAAAGCGGATCATCTTATCTGCGAAAAGCATGAATATAAAACAGGTCAGCGTGCGTTAACCTGTTTCCAAAGCTGCTCGACTGACCGCACCCTCGCAATCAGATCGGTATCAGGTTGATCAGCACCTACGCGGCCCATTCTTCAAGAAGGAAGACCGCGTTTCGTCTCTGTTCACGATTCGTATATACAAGACGTCTCGCGATAGGATCACCAATTATTCTCAACGATGGGCCCAGAACGCGGGCCTGTCAATTATCTACCTGGGCCGTGAACCTCTGACCATGAGAAACGATCCTTAGTCGATCTGCCAAGAGGTTGTTACACAGCATTGATAGATACATTTACACGGTCAATCTGATAACGACAATCAAAAAAATATCTCATGATTCGATCTTCTTGTATTCGATATTTGTTTACGGTGACGGATCTTAATTTCTTTTCATAAAACATGTAGTACTTACGGTCAAGGAACTTTAATTGTAAGAATAGAAATTAGAGTAGCGTATAAATATTATTTTTGATTTTTCAATTACGATACCCTACACGGGAGAATTTTCTCTTAAAATTTAGCCTAAAAATCATGGTAATCGTGAGATAACTAATATTTCGAAGATTTTTATAAATTCTCTCTGATTTATTCACATCTATAACAATAAAATATAAAATCTGTTTAATTAATATTACAATCTGCTTGGTAATTTTTATTGTGTAGTTTATAAAAATTTATTATGTAGTTTATAAAATTTCTGTTGTATATTTCACAAATTCCTATCATTTTCGGTAATATTTAATAGGTTTGTTTTATTTTTATGTAGTTGTCTAGTTATCCCATTCTTATGACCAAACATGCTAAAATTTGTAGTAAATTTTACGGTAAAATATAACGAAAAATTCTCTCCGTGTACTTAATATTTCTCATTAATAATATTTTATATCCTATATAAAATTGTGTGATATACATTTTTACTAAAAGTAATTAATAATCAATCAACGAGCAGGTATAAAATTATATTGATTAATATCAAGAGGCCTTTGCGTCTCGATGAAGCTGATAGACTTTACGCGAGACTTGGCAAAGTATTCCGACGCCAATTTAGATACCGTCATTTGAGCTGTCGTTCGAGAATGGCTTGCTGCAAACGTTTACGTTTCTCGTTATATCCCTTAACCGTGTCGTCGGCTCTAGCTCTCCGTATCGTTCTGTGTGTATCTCTGCTAGATTCTACCACAGAAAATACGCCGTGACGATTTATCGAAGCGAATTTGCGAATTAGCATCACGCTGCGCATTTGCTTACGACGTTGATATCGATTTACGGTTTTATCAGAGAAACGTAATATACGCAGATAATAGAAACATGAACACCGGTACATTTAACGACAAACTAGATAAACCACAAAAACGAATTTTTAATGGGAAATATTAAATATATCACGTGCAAATAAAAAATAAACGACAAACATGAGTCATGCAACTGATTATATAATAGATTATTAAAATATGTCACAATATGAACACCAAAAGTATTAAAATTGTATGAAATATTATTTAGATTAAATAATACATTTGCTTTATTGTCTCGTAAAATTTTGATGAAAATAATTTTCGCACAGGAGAAAAAAAATAGCTGAGTTATTGAGAAGAATGGCCACAGTGTATCGTAATTTCACATCACGGCACACTTTTATAGGTAAATTCAAACTTCTACAAGTCTCCACTCCAAGAAATAGCACTAGAGGCTAATTTCAAATTCGTAATAGATAATCCAATTCGTCCGAAAAGCGATAGCTCGATTCCCCGTAGCGATTTCACGACTCGTTAGATCAAAAGGGATGGCCGGGTATAGGCTAGGATTCGGGTAAGGTCGAGACTCGCTTCTCGAATTTGCATGTCTAGTTTGTGTGTGTACACGTGCAATTTGTTACCGCCGCCATTGCCGCAGCTACTGCTGATTGCTGATTATTCACAGACGCTAAAATATACACGGCTGAGCCCGACCTGCCCGGAGTTTATGTACATATGCACGGTGCCAAAGCGGAGGATTCATATAGCCGCGTGAAATCACGTATATGGACGAATGTATGCATTCCTGTGTATCGTTCGCGCAATTAAAGTAGACGCAGCCGACCAAATGGCAAGCACACAATGATGATTTCGATATATATATATAGGGACTGAAAAACGTTCGTACCAAAATGCCCAAACGTATAGATTTAATTGTACGCATGCAGAATAAATTTGGATCGTGCGCGATTATTGTTTCGCGAAATTGCTAAATGTTTGGAGATGTAGGATCGTATCATTCTGCATATAGTTGTGCTTTGTTACAATACCCCGTTTCATTCAAGATAACGAGCATCATGTATAAAAAAAGTTATCGAGCTAAAGCTATACGAATATAATGTGAAATATTTATATTGATTTACCCAGTTAGCGGTGCACTTAATTGTTATATTACACTTATTGTTATATTATACTCAATTGTTAATTTTTATATTACGACTTGTTATCGTGATTATATATTTTATACATTATATATAATATATGATTTTTATGCATAAATACATATATATTCACTTTATATATTATTCAACACATATCAAAAGTATTGATAATTTATTATCATAATTTTATGTGCACAATAAAGAAAAAAGAAAGAAAACATTAAAGAGACTGTGGAGAGAGAAAGAAAAAAAGGAAAAATAAAGAAAAGAAAAAGAACAGTAGGTGATTAAGAGGTTGTGAGTTGTTATTTTAGTATGTAAAGTAGAATAGAAGAAAGATAAAGATACAAATGTAAAATAATACGGAAGGATAAACGTGGAATTGGAGAAATAAATGAATGAGGATAAGTTAAAATTGTAAACCATGTCCTATTTCTTGGCATGTAAAGCCAAATTGAATAAAGTAATGTGCATAATTTTATGTGCCCAAAGCGTCAATATAAACTGATAGTAAGATAACAATTAAAATATCATGTTTATCTAACAAGAGCATTGCATTCAGTGCCATTCAATATGGGGCTCCGTCCAACAATAAGTTAGAGTGAGAATTTGTCTCGTCGTAAAAGGATGCTTTGTAGATCGTATAAAAGTTTCGTCGGCGGTTTGCACAGAGCGGTATCATCAAATTGGCACAAAATAAGGAAGTTTATATCGTCTGGCGGGAAATCGGAGCGAGTCGGGTAAAACGACACGCGGAAACGACCGGCAAGAGGGATCCTTACGAGGAGTTTTCCGTGAGTAATTGCAGTCGTTATCGATAATTAACACGAAATACGCCTGCCCGGCCGCGGGCGTTGCGTAACCTCGTATAACATAAACGAGATACCGTCGCGGCAATTATCGCTGCTTACGACAATTAATAATGGGATTTCCTTGATAACCCTGAGCCTCTTTCTCCCTCCTCGCCCTACTGACTTTACGCACCCGTCGTAGGGAGGCGATAGCTCCTTCTGGTAAAGCCAGCCCGGAAAAGGAGCTTTCTACCCTGGCTGTCTATTGTCCGTGGTAGCCCAATTTACGACGATTATTTACAGTCGGTGAAATTTATTTTCCCGTCGCTATACCACTTTTCACCTCCCCCTCTACCTGCACGATTTGCTCATGGATGAAGCGAGGGTGGTTGGTCTGGCGGTCGCCAAAACACGGGTGCCTCGTTAGCACCCATGCTAATAATAATTACTCGCCTGGTTTGACTCGCAAAGAGGGGATGGTCTCGCATAGGGACGCAAGGACATTGACATCGTCTCCACAAAAGCTGAATTTTCCACCCCGTTTTGTATTTCCTATGCTGCGAGATATTTCTCCCCTCAATATTTTGCGACTGTTCAATTTTCGGCATTAATAATATCTGTTTCTAGCGCTAACGTATCACAAAATTACAATCTTTTAAAGTACTATTTAAACAATGACGTTAAAAAACCACAACTGATATTCTGTTAAATATTCATTTCATGTTTTGCGAATTCTACGATACATTCGTCGTATATTATGAATATATTATATATATTATGAATTTTTATAGATAACCAAACATTTATTATATATACATGTATAATTTATTTAACTATTATAATACTTTTGCGACAGATATATTCACGTGTATGGTGTTTATCGGCTTGTTCGTGTCTGGCTCTTTACGCCAAGCAGCTTATTACTCCTTTTGTTGGCTAATAATTGACTCTGAGAAGCTTAAACTGAATATATTCTTGCCTTTAATCTGAGGCGTCCCTCCCGTCAAGTCTCCGCCGTCTTCTCTAATATCACAGAATTATATTTCTCGTGAAAAGAAAAATCTCGGACGAACCAATCATAATAATGAAATTTTACCTCCCACAGGCCGTCAAATGCGTATCAAATTTTTGAATTTACAAAAAGAAAGAAAAGAGCGTAATATCGTTTGCGTAATGCAATATTGCTTGGGCGAAAGAAATCTTAGAATTTGCGAAATTTTCGCGCAGCGCAATGCATCGTCGCCATATCTGCGGAACTTTCTGCAAGCTGCTTACAAGAGAAATCCACTCGTCGAGATAAGCTCTTACTGTAATGTAATTGAACTGCAATGGTTCTAATCTCGGCCGGACGCATTTCTGACGGAAATCTTAAGCGTGAAGTAATGAGAATAGTTAGACGAATAGTGCATGTATATACACGTAGATATATATATATCCATGAAACCAATTTGATCCGTAGACAACGTAAACTACTTTGTCACACAATAAAATTTGTTGGTTAACATACACTGGTATTAGTACATCCGTTACTTTCGTTTCGAATTTTCATTCCTACAATTATGTTACTGATAAAACAAAAAAAAAGGATTTCTACAGTTTTTTTAATTTATTGAGAAAATTCAAAACTATACTGGAGTAAATTCACAATTTGTATAATTTATTTTAAATGTATCATATATTTAAAATGAATTGTCAACTTTTCTACAGAGATTTAGACTTTTTCTCAAATTTCCTACAAATCTCTAAAATATAACTCTCACAAATTTTCTAAAATAGTTTTCCCTAGAAAATAATATATGAATTTCGTTTCGCAGTTTATTTGTTCTCTCGCTACACGATCAGATAAGATACTGCGGGCGAAATGGCGGCTGTATTGTTTAGAAGTTCGCAGTTTCCTTGATGCGGAGATATAAAAAATATATGATTATCCTATACCCACTTTCCGGCAGCCGCGTAACTTTTTTCAAACGACCGCCGTGTTTACTGATGAAAATACAGTTTTTTTTTCACGGTATATGGCAGTAAAAACTGCTTTATGATAGTAATACACGATAACGCCTGATGAAATAATCTTACGCCTGCTTCGCTCCGAAAAGCCTGGGATATATCAGTTTCTCTTAGCTTTCCTCGTAACTTTACAAATACTCTTCGTTGGTTTATTCTTTTCGAGATCGCGTTTTTGAAACATAAAGACGTAAAATGCGATATATTGAATGATAAAATTGTCTTTCAGACGTTGCCTGTCAAAGATGAAAACGAAAGTGTTTGGCGTATCTAATACAGTTTCCATGAATAGGAAGACAAGATGTTCTAAACGGGAAAGTTTTACGTGCAAATGTTTACATGTAAACTGTTTCTTTCCGAACTCATTGTTTGTAAAACACTTAGTTTAGCTCTTTGTAGAAGTGTAAAACAATCCTTTATTATAATAAGATTTTCTTAAATTTTCAAGACAACAATAAATTAACTAAACTAATTGATTAAATTAATATTCTGAAAAGAATGTTATCCCTTTTATGTCTATATGTTCATATGCTAGAGACTATATGGATACGCACATAGTTTTATATTGCAATTGAATTTACAATTTTAATTTTGACACGTACTGATAAAAATCATCTTTCTTTTGTTACAGGTGAGTTACATTTACTAAAATTCTCATGGACACCTATACGGTGAGTTTATATCATTATGGCATAATTATGCAGTGTAATGCCAATTAAAAATAAAAAAAATATGCTTTTCTACATACGAACTTGAGTAGATGTACACAAATACAAATTTAACGGATATAAAAATTATGCGACAGTACTTTATTACGTAATGATGATGCTACACCAGCAAATTTGACAGCAAATGTGGTTCTACGTGACAACAAGCGCATATACCAAATTACTAAACAGCAAAGACAAGACTGCATATATAGCGGCTGTACACCATGTAACGCGTGCAACGATGTCGGGAATATAGAGGCTATGGCGGAGGCAACTCAATGCATTATTCAGCTCGGTCAACCCTAACTCACGCAAGATGCATCCTCACCTTCCTTCATCCACCTCTAGGATATACTGCAGCGGTCACCTATACGTCACCGCGTGCGTACCTGTGTGCTGAATACGTACATCCATCTAACGTTCACGAGTCACTGATTTCTACTTCGACAGTCATGCCAGTGACTATTTATTACCGACGTTTTATTATTCTCTCGCGGTTAATGTCATATCCAATGATAAAGATGATAAAGACGAAGAGAAAAGACGTAATGTTCCCCTTATACTCATTTTTACAAGAGATATCCGATGAATGTTACAAAATGAGAGAGATTGTTGGCTCTCGCGCGATCAGTTAGAGGGGATAAAATCAAGAATGATGCTTCCTCGCGAAAATTCCACTTTTCCGAGAAGTTTAGGAAGTCCCGTGCAAGTAGTGGTCCGATTCGAGGGTAGTCAGGCGAGGCAAAATGGGTATTTGGTATTCCGACGAAGTAACCCCGAGCTCTTTCCACTCTCTTCCGCTCGTCGCGCACGCATGCCAACTATCTTCCGGTCGCTAGAGCCGCTCTTCACGGCTTTCGTCTCGGAGACAAGCAAATATTGGCGGTCGCTCTTGAAATGAAGAGTCAGGTTTGACTACACCGTGGCCGAGCACGCGGGCTCTTTCGTTATAAATCAAAAAGGCTACACATAACGCCGTTCGACGTGATGTCGTTAATACGAAAGAAATGAAGTATTTAAAGAACGAAAGTGGCATCTCGAACGCAAAATTTCTGCCTCGCGATAATTTTATATTCCTAAGATTTTCCAAATACGTCACTATACTTGAGTCTGCTGACAACAGACGCGACAGCGTTTCAATCTGAAATTTACCTAGCAGTATGCTTATGAGAAACAGAGAATCTACAGTCGTCGACAGAGAAGCAGCGGCGATCGCTAGATTTTTAATTAACGTCCCCCGTGCGAGTCCGAGGCTAATTCCTCAACTAGTTGAGAAACAGGTTCGTCAACGAAAAGACTTGAGAGAAGAAACGGCTTGATTCTGAGCGAGTCGCGGTAAACATCGCGAGTTCGCTAAAGTTTCTACGCAGCAATCTCTTCCTCCGCGACTCACGCAGAGAGACATTCGCGTACCATTCCGTTCCTTCCTTCCCCCCCGTCCTCTTTATCTCTCGACCGTTCCCGCTCTCACCTTTCCGTCTCTTCAGAATTTCTCTCTCTCTCTCTCTCTCTCTCTATACTCCTTCCAGCTCCCCGATCTGCCTGCTCCTCGTTCCTTGCATTTTCTCTGTCTTTTCCGCGTCTTCCACGGCGGAATGTCACAACTTTCGCGAAAGCCTTCGATTTGGACGCAGGTGGGTGGAGGCGCGCGGACGGCGAATCCGCATCAAACGAACCGATTGCAGAAAACTTGTCGAGAACCCCGACGAAATCCGCGAGCCGCCGTCTCCACCTCTCGCCTATCCGTCCGTCGTCGTGCATTCAGCACCGCAATGTTTCTTTCTCCTTTTTCTCCCCTTCGCAGCGCCGCGCCTTCTGTCTCGCTCCTTCACGCCCGTCCCTCATTCTTCACCGATTTCTCTCATTTTATTACCGTCGCGCGCTGCCGTCCCGTCTCGCGAGGTAACGTGAAAGATTGCCGGGAATGAAAAAGTCGCGAAACGTAAAATCATAATGTTACGAATACAGACTCGAAGGATTAAATGCCGAAAGACACTCGATATGATGAATTGCGGGGGGAAAAAAAAGAATTGTAAGAGAGAATGACAAATTTTTCTTGCATTCATGGATACCTATAGTTTCTCTCGAAGCCGTTAATTTCATTTTGGAAAGGACACATCTTTGAATTACAATTAAAATATGAATTTTGGGAGCTGTTACTTTCATTTTGGAAAGGGCAAATCTTCAAATTATAATTAAAATATGGAATTTGGGATGCTACAGTTTCTTTCAAAGCCGTTACTTTCATTTTGGAAAGGACACAGCTTCAAATTATAATTAAAATATGGATTTTTCGATGCTTAAATTTTTCCCGAAGCCGTTATTTTCATTTTGGAAAGGTCACATCTTCGAATTATAATTAAAATATGGATTTTTGGGTGCTATAGTTTCTCCCGAGCCATTATTTTCATTTTAAAAAAGGCACATCTTCGTATTATAATTAAAATATGAATTTTGGATGCTCCGCTAATCGAGCAACTATCGCTAACAGATAGAAATAAATTCGATCTCCTATTATTCATAATTCATGCGTACGAATTTAGAGGAGGCTTAAAATGAACGAAATTACAGCTACATGAATGCAAGGTTAGAATTCACTTACCAATCGATGCGTCATCGCCGTTGTTGGCTGGCTCGGTTGCTCTAAGACTCGCACTGGGACCCTCACAATCAGTCACTCACAAAGTCGATCGAGAAAGTATCACTGATCCCGCGTTAATTAACACTTTTTCATCGTCCATCACGTTGACACTCCACGACGATTACGTGTTCCGTGCCGAGCAATTATGAAGTCACAGCGGCAACTTTATGCTAATACGCAGACCGTAATGTTGCGATATCATTTGCAGTCTTAATTGATGAAAATACCACCCGCACTCCCGATATAAACTGATAAATTCGAAATTTAATATCAAATTTGATTCATTTTTAATCGTTTCTTAGGTCGCCGCTGCTTCTACTTTAATTAATTTATATGCCATTAATTTAACTAAAATATGTCAACTATATATTTTATATTAAAATAACAATTTCGACTCATACGGCAGTTGAAAATATTATTCATTTAATCAAGGAATTGGTTTTAATATTCAACCGTGCGCGACGCGTTTCGTTCAACGGCTATTAAGACGTAGCGGCAACTTCACGCCAATTATAGATGGGCCACTTCTCCGTAAAAGCTGCAAAATCACTTGCACATTTATTCGATAAAAATAACACACTCGCCCGCGAATCTAACCTTACCACATCCGCGCGCGATCGCGAAGTCAACGAAACTAACTACAAGACGATTAAAGGCCATCACACGTATATTTCCGTAACCATAAGATTTCAACCAATCACATTATTTAATTTGACTGTCCATAACCGTAACCGACCGGATTAACCAATCGTGTTGCTCAATTTCTTACTCTCTAAATTTCTTAGAGTGAAATAGAACACTAATCGAGTTAATATTCACTTCAAGCGATAGTGAAAATACTGCCACTCATATATAGTAAAAATCGATTTTTCACAAAAGTAACTGTTTAACTCTTAATCTAATAAGAAGTCTAATAGGATGAACAAATTACTCGTTTCGAAGTGACTAATTCATTCAATCAAAGAATAAAGTTCTCACTTTCATGAAGTGAATTTTTTACTCAATTGTTACGGGTTAACATATTCACTCTTAACAAATATAAATTTTAATTCTAAGTCGGCTTTCACACTGAAATAGCAAGCTATGTGTAACATAATGCTTCGAGTAGTTGAAATGAGAAACAAGGTCATTTCTTTTCACTTCAACTAATCGAAGTTGCACGTCACACATAGCTTGCTATCTCAGTGTAAAAGCCGGCTAAGAATTNAAAGTNTTCTTCTTTCATAACCTAAACTGGAAACACAATTTAACTTATAAACTATTCTTCATTTAACACGCGTTTGGTAAATAAACTACATAAATTTTTATAAGGATTTTCCTCTGGAAGTAACGTTGGAAAAATTTCTATATTAATTACAATATATTTATTCGTTCAAAACGTATATTCTTATGCCGAGACACACGAACGACTAACGTTGAGAAACAGCGAGACGATAGTGACGATGATTTTTGCTAATATGGCTCATTCGTGCTTTACTCACTCTTCATGTGAATAAAAATATTCACTTTACACTGCATAGAGTGAAAATATACTCTACAAAATAGAGCACACACGTATTCACTTCAGTTTTCAGAGTGAATTTTACACTCTACAACAAAAAGTAGAAGAATTCACACCATATGAGTGAAAAGTCAACTCAAATTCGAGTGATTCGACCAATCACTCAAGTTTTTGAGTGAATTATCGCTCTAAAAAATTTAGAGAGTACGATTATGGTTACGGAAATGTACATACGTGTGATGGCCCTTACGCGAAACGCGAAAAGACAAATTGTCGTCGTTGACACGCACAAAATATTTCAAAGTGTGCCGTCTCGCGGGTGCGAGCGTCCGCAACTGCTCATTTGTTGAATTAATCGTCCGAGTGATATTCGACACTTCCAAAGTTTTACACGAGATACGACGATTAATATGACGCATTTCAGACGGACTGTTTCTTGAAAAGCGCGAAACGGAGCCACGATTAAACCTCGAAGAATTTTGATTTATCTGATCGTGATTTACTTTCGTAGAACTTCAGACTTCATGCTGATTGGTCGATTCAAACTTCCAACATGTCTGCTGCTCAATAATCGTTTTTAATTAGAGGAAATATACATAAAACAAAATAAATCTCGTCACGATATCAAATCATCGCGAAACTTTTGGAAACTATATAGATTAAGACTAATCAAAGTGCACGTTTTACTTTTTATGCGTGTTGCGTGTTTACATGCAAATTTAATAATTTGCTAGTATTTTTCTAAGAATATAAAAAAAAATGTCAAAATTTATCTTTCATTTTGTAAGTTTAACTTTTTATTAGATGAAAGGCAATTATTTATTTATCTAGCTCTAGATTAACATTTTAATCAAAAATCATCAAAAAAGATATCTTTAGAGTTCAGAATAATTCAAGAGATTCGCCAGGCGTTCATTTTATGATGATTGCGTCGCTATTCTATCATCGTAATTATTCGAGCGTGATTAAACTCCGAGAGAGCAGAGATTAGATCGTATTAATAATTCGTGTTACCGGGATAATGACAAGTAAATAATGCGAAAAACAGCAATCGCCGGCCGTTTCGAACATTTCGAACGACTGCAAATTCGAGCGCAGTAAATTACCCTCGAGTATCTTCATTAATACGAAATCCACAAGTATATTACGCTATCTGAGCCAAATTATCAGAACGTAAGATATGAAAATTATTAAGATATGAAATATTATTTAATTTTTTTTCGATTTTTTTGCTTTTACAAATAATTTTTCTGCTTTAGTTTTTAAAAACTTACTTCGATAGTTTCATATTCAACTTATTTAAACTTTTTCAAGCTTATTTGGCGAGCAAAAAATTTAGGACTTGGATATCTTGAGAGCAAATAATTCACATTTTGGTGTCATAATTATGCGAGCAACTAATTTCTTTAATCACTTTACTCTTGAATAATGCATTCATTCTTGGTATCTTTTTCAAAGTTTGAAAAGAAATTGTAGAAGTAAATAATAGCAAATAAAGCAAAAACTTTTGGTGTTTTAAATATTTTACAGCGATTTATATGTATATATGTTATTTTCACAATAGCTCGATAGCTTAATATTAACCTTAATTAATATTAAGCTATCGAGTCTCTGAAAACTTTTTAAAAACTAAAAAGCAAAAAAAGTTACTATTAAAAGCAAAAAATAGCAAAAAATTAGCAAATAATTAGCAAATAATTTTCATGTCCTACTGGTTACATTCTGATTATTTGACTCAGATTGCTTAATATACTTGAAATCCATATACCTTCGATCAGCGTTCGCACATACGATGCGATGCGTACGAATAAATAACACGGAATAACGCGTCTTTATAAATAGAGTGCCTGCGCAATTGTTGCGCCGTTGATCCGTACGAACCGGTCATCATCGCCGATTATAAGTGTCGTGGGAAACTACTAACCGCGATCCCGGGCGATAATTAACATTAATTAAATAATTCGATTCGTTTTTCACGACGCACTTTCACGCGCCGGATTCTTTGACTCTATCGTTGCTTACGATTTTCAAATCACGCGCGACTGAGCACGATAATCAGCTACATAAAATTCCGTAATCATCGATTAAATTAAATAAATGCGTTATGTTATTCGAAATGAGTGCCAAGATATTGTTTAATTATCAAACGATATCGAAGATTTACAAGCGCTTCTCATTTCTCCGTTTTTCGTTCGCGCGTAGAAATCTTGTCGATATTTATTCCGGTAGTTTTTCTTTCGACAATTTTCGCCCCGTTATAATCTGTAGGGGTGTCCACGGCGTGAGACAAACAACTTAAAAAGCTTATAAAACATCGGTTTTCCCCGCGGGATTTCCAAGTAGCTATTAGGCGCCCGGCGTCGCGTCGATGTTTGTTTTGACTGCGCGATTATGTTACGCTCCAATGACTCGGAGTCGCTTCCCCCACTCGTCGCCGCAAGCTTTTTGTTTTCGATAGTATTCAGTTAGGAAAGGACTACCGTGGACGAGTGTCGTGCCGTGTGACGAGCGATGACTGCGGAGTACATATCTAACTTGTAGATAAACTGAATTTCACGCTCTGATCAGTCTATATCACTCTGTTCGAATAATTTGCTTATTTCTCATACAATTATTACGACTCTTCGTCATATTTCGCGTGTGACAAAGTCTCGGGAATTTCATATAGAACATTTTTCGAACCTGCAGCCACGTAATTATTGATCGCTCGATAACATGTCTCGTCTCCTAAGACAATTCGGAATTAAAAACACATAAAGTGTCTCGTATTTTTCGCAAATATAACGATTAATCAAGTAATTGATACCCGACAACGCTCGGGTACGTATCGCGCGAGCGTCGGCGTGAAGTTGCCACGTACGTCATTTTTCGTCCATATTCCGTTTCGACTAACGCGATCATTGTAGCTTTCTAAAGCTCGCGACGCGTATAAAGCTTCGAGAGTGTCGAACAAGCATATTTCGGGACGTCAAAGCAATCAGCGGTTGCTCGACGATGCTCGGTTTCATGTGTATCTAGTTTCTCGCGAGACGTAATGTAGCGACATATTAGGCTATACGCGCGCCATCGTGTGTAGCAATTTTTGCACTAGCGCGCCGTAGACAGTTTCTCGCGTCTCGCGGTCATCGCCGTCGCGACGGGACGCGCTCCGCGTGTTCGGTATGTGTCCTCGGTCGATGCTGAGCATCGTACGCGAACAATTGTCGGGAGTGTCGAGTCGGGCGACGGACGATCGTTGTGAAGTCATGAAGTTGTCAAATTGGCGAGAACGATCGCGAAGAACCGGAGTCCGTCGATAATCGGAGGTGTGCGGCTCCGTGCCGTCGATTCTGTGCGATCTACTTATCGGGATTCGTCATTTCATGTTATTCGGCATAAATTGCGTGCGACAGTGTTTCGAATAATCGCACGGGTGACGATTAATGGAGTAATTGACGGTCGACGATGCTCGGGTACTCTCTAAAAATGAATTAGTGGAAATTTGACTGATTTTGTCAGTGTCATTTTTCACTGACAAACAGTGATTATTGTCGCACGTTTAACGCGCAGTACGATTGAGCATCACTATAAATAAAGGCCGTCACACATGAAATTCCGTAAAATGTAAAATGTAACAGTAAGGAAATCGGCCAATCTCAATCCAGTATTTGGCAGTGGAGGATTTACGGAGAGCCAAATACTGGATTGGGATCGGTCGATTTTCTTACTGTTACGTTTTATGGAATTACGAAATTTTACGTGTGATGGCCTTAATTCTACTGCGTCAAGCAGTGAGAACTAAATAATTCAGTGACTAGCCACTAATTACCAGTAGTATACTCATCACTATTTGATACAGTAATTATACACTAATTCATTTTTAGAGAGTACGCGGTCGCCGGCCGCGTGAAGTGTGCCGCGCGCCGGCACTGGCGTGAAGTTGCCAAGTCGCGTACGCCAAGTATTTCCGCCCGTCGCTGCGCGTCCGATCGACGGGCATCGGACAATCGTCGTTTTGCGTGTTTTAAGCGCATCTCGCGTGTAATATGCGTCGAAAGTGTCGAGTTGGACGACGGACGATCGTCGTTATGTGTTAAATCAGCGGGAACGATCGTGAGAAATCGGAGTTCTTCGACAATCGATGCGCGTGTCGTTGGCGACGGGAAGCGATCTACCTATCGGACTCGTCATTCCATATTATTCGGCATAATTCGCGCGCGACAGTGTTTCGAATAATCGCGCGGTGATGATTAATCGAGTAATTGACGATCGACAATGCTCGGGTACGCGGTCGCTCGTCGCGTGAAGTGGGCCGCGCGCCGGCACCGGCGTGAAATTGCCGTCGCGCACAGCCAAGTTTTTCGCTCCGGCCGACGCGACGCGACGCGTCGGGCAACGGGCGGTCGGCATTTCGCGCATTCCGAGTGCATCTTGTGTGTAATATGTCGGGAGTGCCGTGCTACACGACGGGCGATCATTGTATCGTGTTAATTAACGCGCGGGATCGTAATTAGCCGCGTTTTTCCGATCGATATCCGGCGCGGGTGCATGTTCGGAGCGTCGGCGCCGACGGCGAGGAGAGGCAGCTTCGACCGGACAACAGCAGTGGTGCGCCGACGGGTGAGCGAACGCATTTATCACATACAATGGTCTTCGTGGTAACATGCTGCGAGCCGTGTGTACTTTTGCCTCGGAAGTTAAATGAATTGTCGAAAAATTGAAAATGCATATTATTGTATGAGGAGGTGAAAGTACAATGGCGGATAAAGTGTATTATAATATTAACTTTTGTGTGCATAGATGCGATTTATACGCAAGTCTACATTTTTAAAAAAAGAGGGTGGCTCTCACCCTCTCATGTAGCAGGCTACATTTCAGGGCCTGATAACAATATTTAAAATTTTTCATAATATTCATCTAATAAGCTTAAAATATTAGAAAAGAATCTCTCTCTCTCTTTCTTTTATTTCTCCAATATAATTTTCAAGAACACAGAGCTTGCAGGATTTTACCTGGATTATTCTGTATTTGTGTGATTATTGTTTTCCATTTATAATCATTGCCGATTTAACATCGTTACGTCGTAGCTTAAACATAGCGAGTTATATTATTGTTATATTTGTCGCTTTTTATTCAAATGACTGAATTAAATGATATTACTTTTTGTTTTATTACGCGATTATATGGTACGCAAATGACGTTTGATCATCAACGAATCTCGTTGCTATATGCATTTTTATGCATTTTATGCGAATGACAATTTTGCGCAAGTTATTCGCGCGTTCATGGAAATGAATTTTTAATACATTTACTATGATAGACAATACTCGTTTAGCCGGTATTATTGATGCGTGCGTATTTCGGTTACTGTCGTTAGAATAGACGCTTTTAGAAATACAGGTAGCTATTATTAGCGGAGCCCTTACAGAGAGATAAAGCTCCTCGAATTTATCCAGAATTCAAAGCGTACGCGCGTTCGCTAATCCGTGGAATGTCAGACAATGAGTCTTCCTTGTGCAAAGTGGAAGTTTTATTATATCATACGCGGTGAACTGTGGTTGGAGAATTAATGGACGTCACGTCCTTTGTTTAGCCACGTGACTTTACGAAGGGGTGACTATGCGGAGATTAGGGAGGGAAAAACCATCATTTACCTGAAATAGAAGGTAGATTTTCGATGTAATTTGCTTTGTAGACACCGACTGTTTTGTTCCTGACGCCGAAATTATTCGTCGATCGTTAAAACTGGGGAAACTTGGCCCGCGACCGAATTAATAAACAAATGGGAAACTTTCGAGATTCGATATATCGCGGTTATATCCGTTCACGGAGAAATCCCTTCGCAACTAATAACAACATTCGCCCTTTCTTTCCTGGAAAGCCTGGAAAACTCGGTAACTACGACCGTTCTTCCGAAGAACTCTAATTTCTCGGATTTGGACTGTCACCACTTCATGCGACGGCGCATTTACTGACCGCGGTAGTACATGGAAAAGATCGTGACCGGCAAATGAAATAACCCAGGACCGTCTCTCTTTTTTCTCTCCTCATCCCGACCTGTCAACCGTAACTCCGCAGACGTTCTACGCGAAGTCGTGACTCGGTCTGGCCGAAATGATGGAAGCAGCATCTTGCAAACGTACGAAAAGAAGCATTTTTTTTACTTTGTTCAGAAGCATAATTTATTGATTCAATTTGTTCTGTTTTTTTTTTGGACAGTTTAATATTATTATTAATTGCTGAAAAATATAGTCAACTTTCGAATCTTTTCCATTATTACTAGAAATCGTATGGTTATTTGAATAAAAAAGAAAATCTTATAAATAAGCAACGTATAATATACGTGGTATCGTATGATAAGCACGAAAGCTGAATATAATTAATCTCCGCGGAATATCAGCATAAATCCTCTCGCGTAAAACTCGTGCCGAAGTAATCGCGCCCTTTCTCGTTTCAAAGGATACTATCAGCGGGTGAGATCCACGGGAAATAAATTCTTCTCGATTGAGAATCCGATCCTGACGATCTAATCACGCGATAACCACGAGCGCGATCCTTCTTTGCAGGGGATAAGATCGAAAGAAAGAGAGATACATCAAACGGCTCGTTAAGATACAAAAGCCACGTGCGATGTTGGTGCATTTAGTGATAGCGTTTTCTATCTTTTTTTGAAAATTTCATTTTCATTGCGTTTCGTTGCGTTTTTTTCATTACAATAATATTACATGTAATACACATATAGGAAATCAACTATGAGATAATCGTAAAATAAAACGAATAAATAAAAATATTGCCAACAACTTTTATCGAAACTAATTCTATCGAACTGTGCATTGACCTGAAGCTTTTCTAAAATTAAAGATATCGAACGGCAGATTCCAACGTATAAATATTATTGAAAAATTGTAAAAACAGACAGCTTTCTCTCTCTCTCTCTCTCTCTTTCTTTTTTCGATCCTTAATTTTCGAGGGTACCCTACGAATCTCGCTTCGCGTCATCGATAACGTCCTAACATTCTCCGAATCCGGCAACGCGAACACGTACGAAACACGACGAAGAACGAGAGCCGTCGGGCGCCCACACCGATACACTCTCTCCGAAGCCAGAGCTATCCATCTTATACGCGCGTCTCTCTGAAGAGGTTTTATTCCGTGCCGTTCCCAACCCTCTGGCCCGTCTTTCTCCCGCGATAACGCCAGCCTTACAACTGATTGTGAGCGAGGGATGTCGCACCCTATTCGAAATTTCCTCCTACGTTTCGTTCGGGATCATCCGAGACAACTTAAATCTTCGACACCTTCCTCGCGAGTTCACCTCGATGCCCATCGATCGCTTTTGGTGGAGCATTTGTTATTTTCCATGCTTGGTCTTTCGTGATTGCTTTGTTGCGATTCTTTATTGCAAGTATTTATTTTCTATGCGCAGTTTAGATTTTCATGAAACGTAATGCCCAAATAAATGGATATATTCTGCAAATGAAATAAATAAAAAAAAAAACAGTAGTCGGTTCAGACACGGCTGCGTTAATTCCTCGAATATACATATAGAACATATTACAAGCGTGGGTTTTTGTGCTAAGTAATTTGATGCGCTGCGTTTGAAACAAATGAAAATGCTTTTACGTATTTTTCTATTTGAGGATTAAATCATGAAATTTATTGTCTGTAAATTTAAAAAAGATAATTGCTCAATAAAATAATTTCCAGTGTTTATTTTAATTTTTTTTTTTTTAGAGAATTTTAATATTAAGATTTCTCTAAAGAGTAATATACATGAAGAGATTATTGTAATTTTAAATTGGAAAGAATGATAAATGTAGAAAACGGAAATGTCGATTATGAGACGCTGCTATGATAGGTTTCGTATTTACATATTTGTAAATCGCCTGGTTTAAATCTCAGCCCGATTCTTAAGAATGATAGGATAATGACACACGCTGATGCATATGTAAATTGAAACGAAGCTCTGACTGACATCGAGAGACTGGTCTCGCCTTAGCACATTGATCGAAATGAGATTATGCTGCAGTTGCTATAACTAGGTATAACATGCATAAACCGTGATTTTCCAATGGAAGACACAACGCCTTGATCGAAATAAGATTGTGATTAAATGGATGTGGTTATCTATAATGTTATGATCATTGATCGAAAATAATTTTAATTGTTCACTGACATAATTGAAAGACAAGTCCTTGCGTGGTAAAGGACGAGAAAAAATGCGGGATGAAATATTCATACAAGAAAAAAAGTTACATTCCAAATAGATATTTCCGACAAAAATCGTTCCTTCCTTCTATATACTCCTCCACGCACTCGGCGATATCACGCCTTTATTTCCATACGCTGTCTGACTTTGCGTATCCCGCCTTCTATTCTCCTCATTCAAAGGTCGTCGTTTTATACATTGGACCATCTCCGACTCTTTCGTGGATCAACTCTCCTTTCCGATCTTTCTCAAGGTATCTCAAGAAGAGGAATAAGAAGAGAGTACGGGAACGGAGGCCTCGAACACTCACGTCTCTTCTCGCGCTCAACCGAACGAACTATCCGCCTTCTTTGCCCGCGCCCTCCATTCTTTTCTTGACTGCATTTTTGTCCCTTATTAGATATTCTATTTTATTGAACGAAGCCTTCGTTCCTTCCTTCCTTCCTGCCTTCCTAGCGTTCCCACTTGCAGCCTTTCGCTTTGCCGTCGACTATACACGCGAGGATACGTCCCTCCCTTCCTGTGGGAATCTATCTACCCTATCTTCTTCAATCTCCCCTCTCTCCTCCCTGCTACCGGTACCATTCGCCAGAAACGCCTGTCCCTCTTTTTTGACGATGTGCCTTTCATCCGCGACATCGTTTTATTCCGCATCTCGAATTTTCAAACGTTATTATTCATCCTTCCGCGAAACTCCTTCGCGAATCTTAGATCTTCGTCGTCGAGTATTTCCGGTTAGGCGCGCGCCCGGATATCATTCTTCCTTTTCTCCTGCCTTTCGACTTTCGTGGTGTTACGTGGGAGCTACACGTTGATTCTGCTTCTCGCAAGGGAAACGGAAAGTTGGAACGACGATGGGATGGTTACGATGACCGAGGGAGAATGGAGAATGTAAGATAGACGAGAGTGAGGAAAGAATTTTCTCTGTATTTTCAAAAGAGGTCAAAACTGTATTTTGATGCGGTAAAAGCTAAATTTTATTCTCATAAGATTCTATCGGGGAACAATAAGCTACCACATTGAATCGCACGGTATGATTGTCCTTGTAAATGGTCAAGTTAAATTTGGATGCGATTTAACGATTCAGATTCAGTAGTCGACGAATGGACTATTGAAAATTTAAATCGTAACTGAAATTTCGATTGTTTTGTGTATGTATACGTATATTTCAAAAGCACATTGAGTATAAAAAACTATTGTCTGTGTTTCTAAATTTTTGGTTTGATAAAAGTAACTGTATACATGTGTACAATATTTAAATTGATATTAACATTAAATATTAACTATTCAGTTAAATATGAAATATCTAAATGATTTTAATGCATACATTTGCCCATATAATAAAACCTAAAACTGGACTAAATATTAATGAGGTAAATTATTTTCTGTAATAATATATCTCTATAAGGTTAAAGTACAGCAATAGTAATTATGATAATTGCTACCGGAAATTTAATATTATCAACACACACGCACACACCTGCACAATCCAACAATGCTTGATACAAATTAACGTATTTTCGCTAGCAAATAATTATTTAATATCGTGTTACTGCATCGCAACTTACAAACACACTTGTTTGTTACTCTTTGCACTTTGTCTTTCTTTTTATGCCTTCTCACGGAAATGGGAGGTACAGGATTCTATGCGACCAGTCGAATAATCGGTAACGAGACAGCGATCTCTCCATTCGACCCTAAGTAACTCGAATTCTTGAAATAACGAGGTTCGAGGGGACGTGCGATCGTAGAAAAGTGGGTAATCTTCGTCCTCGTCGTCATCGTGCGAATGTCGTCGCACGTACGTGGCGGAACGGAGAACACGCAGAGTCTCGTAATAATATCCGTCCGAACAGAACCCGCAGGGCGCACCCTTTTCCTCATGCTTCTTCTGATCCGGACAATCATTGTCTCTCTCTCCGGGACATCATCCTCGGATGACTACCGGGTTCCCTCGTGGATTCGTGCAACCGACAACGAGGCCAATCGGGTTTTAACATCTCTGCTCGCGC
The DNA here is from genome assembly GCA_021460005.1 of Tetramorium alpestre. Classification (NCBI taxonomy): domain Eukaryota; kingdom Metazoa; phylum Arthropoda; class Insecta; order Hymenoptera; family Formicidae; genus Tetramorium; species Tetramorium alpestre. Next base: position 354,664 of record JAJVSH010000144.1, on the reverse strand, counting down.
CTTTACAACATGCTTGTATGATTACCTTCCATATAGTCCTTTACAGTTAATAATTTTTAATGATCTCATAGAAGAACAATGTACTAAAAATCATAATAATAAAGTATTAAAATAAACTCTTTTATTATGATTAAATTTTTATTAATTAAAAGAGAAATAACAAATATTTTTTTAATAAAAATTACCTTTTCGTATAAAAATATATAAAATTACCTTTTGTATAAAAATATTTTGCGATTTTGATATTATTCATTATTTTGAAGAGCGAAAGTTGCAGCTTTATTCTACCTATTTCTTTGTTATACTTTCATCTCTTTCTCCGTATCTCTTGTCACTGTCCCGTATCAACTTTCTCTGTTTCTCTTACTGTTTCTCTCTCTCTCTCTTACCTAAACAACTGATTATGTCAGGCGGAGTTAAGACCGCGTTTGTTTATCTGATTTAACGTTATAACGGCAGGCAGTGAGACAGGCTACCGTAGAATGTCGTGGTGGTATTTCGTGTAACTAAGATTGAACAGGAGAAAGAGAGAAACAGAAATAGAGGCAGCGGGAAAGGACATGGGGACGCGGGGAATGGTGGAGAGATATCCAAGGCGCTCTGTCGCCGGAGGCGAAGACGGCCCTCCTTCGAAGAGCAGTTTAGTTACGATGAATGGACCGAATGAATCACGCGGACCAATTAAGGATTACAGTAGGCGACGCTCCACCATCACCGGTCGTGCTTTGGGGTCGATACCGGAGGTACGAGGAACCAAAGGTACCCCCAAGATGGGGGGCAAACTGAGTTTCTTCACGCTTGCTTAGCCTTCGCTGGCTTGCACTTAATTGAAACTTAAGTATACTTTCCGGGCGGTACATTCCGTCGCTTTCCGGGGTTATATCGAGCTGAGAATTTTCTCAGATTAGAGACAAGGACAATTTTAAGTAAAGTACCGGAACGTAAAATTTCTAAAACCCTCTTATTCCGATTAAAAGCACTGATCTCTTTTAGTAGCTAAGTAAATTTTTTTTTTCTTTCTTACGAAAAGGAAGATAGATTAGCATAAGAAATAATGATAAAGGAACTATTTTAATTACATATATATCTTTCAATTATCTTTAACATGTATTAGCCGCAATTTTCAAAGTGTTAGTTTATTCGCTTAGATCGTTAAAGCACTTACGAACAAATTTAATGATATCATTGTTATCATCTCTCGAATGAAATTAATGCGATTGCAATTAAGAGAGAAGCGAAAAGTGGCATTTGTTTGTAGTAAATTTAGTTTGTGGGTTAATGTATATATTGATCGGCAAACTGTGAAAATTGACGATAATTTCTTCTCTGTCATAAAGTCGTATCTCTTGTTAAGTATCCTATCAAAGGTCGTCAGCGTTCCTTACCGTACTTAACGTTCGACACAAAACAGATACAACAGAATATTTCGAAATAGAATGAACTGATAAATTATCATGTTTTTTTCTATCATCGACTGAGAATTTGTGAGATGTTTATCAGCTGAATTAGTTCTGTAACTCGCGCACGATTTTCTTGTTGCTGTACAACTTTCGAGATATCTATTGTTTTCAACATCAAAATTTCAACATTTATTGGATTACGCTGCGCATGAGCAACGTAAAATTTCATTTGCCATTCTAAATTTTATTATACGAAAGTTTTAGGTAAGATGAAAACAGAATAGCACATCGTGCGGGATTAACATCATGCTTTAATTTAGTGGATGCTATACACGTTCACTTCGTAGTTCTAGAACCAATCTACCGTGCGCGCGCGCGCGCGCGCGTATATCTGAACCATCTACTAATTTATCTCCGACAGCGCGACCGAGCTACGTTACCACCTCTTTCTTCTATCGTTAACGAGATCATAGACAGCACGTCACGCTTGCAACATCGATAAATTTCACGTGAGATTTTTTCCGGGCGTCTTAATCACCTGATTGATATACCGTAATTTCGATTTCGCACATGTCGAAAGAACCCGTTGCGCTTGTCCGAAGTGCTGGAACGCTCCCAAGGAAATCCTTTCGTGAGATCCAAACGCGATCGCTCGGATATTTTTGTACCGATGCCAAATTCGTTTCGGGACTCGCGATTTCAGACCTGCCTCATAATAATCGTTCCCGCACAACGGTGGTAACAGTAACTGTTAAGACAAAGAAAGAAAACGAGAACGGTGCATCGTGTATGACGCATCTAAAAACGTATAACTTATTCATGTTGATACGTGCTATATTCGCATCGATCGTTGCGAAAATTTTCAGTTTCACTCGCAAACTATTCGTCTTTCACCCGCGCGTTTATGGTCGAGCTATAAGATCCACGTTCATGCAATTTATATAAATGTCTATTTTAGTAGGGCAGGTGCTTCTAGAAATGCTGCGAAACTATTTTGCGTATCTATGACATTGCAAGATATCTCTAACAATATCTTTCACGACATTGTCAATGTATAGCCTGCCAAATTCGTTGAACTCCAAAAACAACAATTACATCAAATATCTTTACCTCAGAAAAGCGTATTTATGAGACACAATATTAATTTCGCATCTGCATTGCATATAAATACATTCATTAAAACTTGAATCAGATGTCGCGCGAATATACTAGTAAATAATGCAAAGCAATATAAATAAATCTCTTATTTTATTAATTTCGTAAAACAAATTCATCTTTATCGCTCGAAAACATCTGTTTAATTAAGGATGAGTCATAATAAAAATAATTTGATTAGATACAGAATGCTGTACTCTAATTAATTTAGTTTGCACAAAGCTGTATTTAGAACAGTGCCGAAGAGAGATTTACATCGATGCGATGTATAATCGCCGCAGTTAACCCTAATCTCATTCATGACCTATAGAAGTCATGCGTTCGTATGCTATGGGGAACACAGTCCATGACTAACTGCTCGATCACGTGAACTCATTCGACACCCGATAATCGCGTACGCCAAAGAAGGGGGCATGCCGGCAATCGCCCACCGTGTGAACCACCTGCAGCGTTTCTGGTCTTATTCTTATACGAAAAGAGCGCGAGAACCGTCGACGCGCCGCCTCACCCCTTTCGCGGGACGGGAGTGCTGCCGCCGGGGCAGAAGCCCTTTCTCCTCTCTCTCTCTCTCTTTCCTTCTCTCTCGGGGGTGCCGATTTAGGGGATGAAGCACGACGGCGCGCGCGTGTGTACCGGCATACACACGTATACATGCGCGCAATGCCACACGCACGATCGCGCACGGAGGGAATCACAATGGGAAGAGACGGAGCGAGCTAGAGGGGTGACAGGCACGGGGAAGACGACGACGACGACGACGACTACGACGATGACGACGACGACTACGACGACGACATCGGCGACGGCGACGACGACGGCGCAACGTAGCCATGTTGAGCTACGCATGCGCCGCGTGGGAGTCAGAGCCGCGGATTGTCGGGTCGAACGAGGAGGCCGGAGTCAGTGCACTGCCAGCCCCGGAACCGCGAACGTCGATCTCGCGCGTTTCTAGTGTCACCGTAGGTTTGTCCGTGTCGCGTATAACACGATCTGCGCCCTCGCGTCCCGAGGTGGGTGCAGCCGGGTGGACTCGGTCGACAAACTCTGCCACCTCTACTTCCCGAACTCTGCTCGAGCCCGCGTGCTAGGTCGTTCCACCCTGAGTCCCAAGTCGTCGCCCAAGAGCTTCCGGAAGGAATGCGACCGATATCGACAGCGGACCAGCGGTGCTAACAAACAATAGTGTAGTGCCCGCCAGCTCGGAGCAAGAAGCTCTCGCTCTACCTGAATCCGCGAATGCGGTACCGGTACTGCGGTGTTTCCTTGTGACCATCCGACCGATCGCTGTACCGCGCCGCTCGCTGATTGGTCCATCGAGCTGACTGGCTTGGGAGGAGAGATTGGTTTCCAGCGGGGAGAGAGAGAGAGAGATCAGTGGCGAAGATGATGGTGATTTAAGAGTGTCGTGCAGTGCTCGTGTGCAATGGTAGAGGCAACCGTACGACCGATAGGCATAGAGGACCGTAGATGTACCAGCCAGGTGGGTGTTCGGGGATGCGACGAGAGTTGCTAATAATCGCTACGCGTGCTACCGGCTTCTCTGTTCCATTCTATTTTTTTTCCTCCTTTCCCCTTCCCGCTCTTCTCTCGTCTGACAAGTCCTTATACCTGCCCCTGCGAAATCGGTCGCGTGCCTTTCGGAGCGCGCTGCATGTCTCCCCACCACGCCCAGCGTTTGTGGACAGCCGCTGCACCGAGCGAGAAAGAGGTGCTTCGAATTGCACGTCGGACGCGATTCTCTGTTAGAGAGATGGATATCATGCCATTGTCATTTCGATCATCGAGACAGGCATGTTGGTGGGAATCGAGCCTCGATGCACTTGCATACTGGAATGTGAGGCTCGCGCAGGGAGATTAATTTGTCCAGGCGGTGCTTCGATTCGATAAGTAGGAGAAATTAGTCCCCGCTAAGCCTGCATTCGCCCCGTGTTTCATCCGCGGGCACGATATATTGTTTCGAAACTGCGATGAACGTGAGTCGTGCGCGCGCGTTCACGCTACGCTAAAAAAATCATCGTTTTATTTCTATTTTCGCACGGAATAACGTGTAACGGATGAGGGAATGGAGCGCGCCGTTCCCTATCGCTATTGATATGTTGGAATTGCGTCCCGGTGCCGTGCCGGCGCTGATATATTGCAATTTCCAGTTTTCAAGTTCACTTTAGACGATTTTGCGACGATATGATGTATCTTTTGACGATAAGCAAATAACCAAAGTCGGATATTACGCCAACAGCGAGAGATGTGCGAATTATTTCAAATTTATTTCGTTTCGTTAGAGAAGCGATTAAGATTTAAATTGTTTTAAAATGTGATTAGAATAGTAATTGTAACAATTTGGAAAGTATATCGGAAAACCTACTAAGAAAAGTATTGATTCTACGTAGCACCGTTTACTGACCGCTCGCTCCAAAAAAAGCACTCACTTGCTCGTAAATATCGAGCAGATAAGTTCGTATGAATTGCTCACCCGAGATTATTCCGTCGTTCGCGTGAGTTCCATACGCGATATAAGTACACGATAATGCTCGCCTTGGAATAAAGACTGATTGCAGCGTCTTTTAAGGATGACGAAAGCGTCGTTTTTCTCTCTTATTCGAGATTTTCAGCGAAAGTCCGCTGTAAGTACTGTTCACGCATGTTTGACACACACACACACACACACACATGGACATTATTAAGCAAACTTTTTTTATAGATTATTCTCTGATTCTTGAAATTGTTGGTTGATAAAGAAAGTGATCGGGATTGGAAATGCCAGTTATCTCCCAAGATAACGCTAGATAACGGTATTTCATAGAACAAATAATCAAACTTTTGATATAATATGAAATATGTTTTTAACAATTTTAACCATTGATTAACTAAAATAACTGAAGCCAGCTTTTTTGCACGAATTATTTTATGTACACATTGACGTTCATCATACATATAAAAAGTATTGAGAATGTAGTAATATTTTACACGAGATCGAAATGCTTCGGTGCTTCAAAAACATTGATTCCCCCGCGGCAAAAGGTATTTTTCGTCACGCCACAGTAATGCTAATACAATATAAATATATTTTTAACATTTTTACCTGAAGAGGAGACGGAAAATTCGATTAATTATTTTTCCCTAAATTATTATACGACGTCATGTCATTTAAATGGCTTACTATGACAATAATTTGTATAAGTTGCGTCGAAGGCAGTAATATCGTCGATAATGTGATGCAGTTAACTTTTGCAATAAATTGGATACATAATGATGGGCCAACAATAATTAATCAATCGATAAAAGAACGCCATCACGTGTCAAAGTGGCATGATGTTGTATAAAATATGATTGCTATTGATGTTTATTCTTGTTGGTATATATTAACATTTTAGTTTGTCATTTAACTCGTTTAAGTTGCAAATCTGATGGCGGGGTAGGAGGGAGGGATGAATGGTAATTTTCAACGCCACTTAATCCCTTACGTGCAGCCAAAGCCGGAAAATCCCGAAGCGTATAATATGTAACAAGTTATAGTATTTATGATCTCGATTTTCATATTGGATCGGCATAATTTTCTGGTCGCTTAACAAGTAATTTACCAATTATACATGATTATTATACGACGATCGATAATATAGAATCAGCAACGCGTGAACGTTGACAGTACTCGATATGGGATTAAAAGTGAAAATATGATGCAGATTAACGAGGATATTGTTATAAACGAGGAAATTGAATCAAATTATAATTAACGATGGTAATATTATCGCGGACACAGTATCGAATACGTGGGCACAATAAAGACGAATGAATATTTATTACGTGTCGAAATAATAGAGAAAAATCTACCATTCATACGATAATGAATATTATCACATTTGTTTTCTAGGCGTATTTGTATAGACACAACAATCCCGCGATAGCCCATTAAAATATTAATTAGTTAATTAATTATTAATATATGTATGTATATATGCACTAAGACAAATTAACGTCTGCTGCAATTTGAAATGACGGCTATAGTTTACACATTTTTACTTCAATAACGTATAGTCGTATAGATATGTTATATCGTGCGTAAGCGCATCTTTGAATCTTTGCGACAGAAATAATATCATAGCGATAATCATATCGAGGCATTCGCGATAGTGCAACACGTGGCAATAAAAGGGAGAGGGCCGCCATCGCGAGAAAACAAGGTTATCCCAAACGAGACGGCGCGAATGAAGATTAAAGGGTCGCCATGTTGGGAAGCAGCGTTTTGTCAGCGTTTTAACGAAAACAAATGTAACATGTATTATCTCGCCGGCACGTTCGAGTAGCGGCACGTCGCACGTGCCGTTGGTAACTAGGAAGATAGTTGCGCGAAAATAATGACACATGTCTCAACGTTGCGCGTTGCGCGTTGCATAAAGCAGAAAGGCAAAGTCGCGTCGGCGTACGTTGATGGTGTAGGGTGTGTCGACTTCCAGGCACACCATTAGGGCTGGTGTCACGTAGGGTACTACAAGGGGATAAGAACGGGGGAGGGAGGAATCGTCCATAAAGTCTCATTGTCTCTCGAAAGTCGTAATGGACAGTGCACTGAGGAAATTGCGGACGGCGTTGCACAGTCACCGCGCGTTTAGAATTGCATTGCTGATCCTGCCGTCCCGCATCTCGTTAGAAAGATACTTAGAAAAAGTCCAAAGTCTCTTCGGGAGGGAGAAGCAAAAATCTATGGGACGTCTATAATCCTTTTCATCTCTTAACATTATTATAACATTAAAATGATTTGTAATTAAATTCTCTTATTCACATAAATCATTTATTTTTTTTAACTGTTGCTTGAACGTTACTTGGAAACAACATGAGAATCGACGAATATAATTACGTCTATCTTTTTTATTCGGTAGAATGAACCAAATAAATTTTTCACATAAAGTTTCTTCGCAAGTACACCTACGTAATACATAACATTACGTGAATTAGCGAGAGCGGATAACTAATCTTAATATGATTGAAACCATTCAGTCGACGAATGACTATGATTAACTTCTCCGTACAGCGGCAATCAATTGTACTTGACGAACAGTCCAGTGAATGCAAGAGTGAGAGAGAGAGAGAGCGTCTTTGTGTTGGATTGCCTATTAAAAATACTTAACTCGTCGGTCGATGACCGTATGCTGCCGATATTATTGGCATGCAAATATAATCGGTGTACGCCGATGTATATACATTACACGTTCTTTGTTTGCAATACGCGGCAGTTTTATTCTTGTCCGGCCATTGGGGCGTGGTATTTTGTAGACAGGCCGATTCCTTCTACGTTCATTATCGCCATGATTGATGTCGCATTATCACGCGGACCGGATGCGCGCTCGCGAATATCTCTCTGAAAGCATGGCGTACGTAGCACGATAAACTTGGCGAACTCTCTATTGTATTAAGCTACGCGTTACTTTCTTCGTCGCTCGCTATTTACTACGGTGATATTATCGGTCGAATTTCCATAATTTCCATAAGCTCGTATGCGCGAGAGGACAAAGTCCGCACATGCAAATGGTGAGTTTATCGGCACGGCAACGCGAACTTATTGTTATTCGCACCTCTTCCTTAGAGCTAATCGCGTCAAAAAGAGGTAGGTGCACGGATCGTCGTAAATATTCATTCGAAATCGATCAGTCGAGCGAGAGCACCCCCAAGGCCTTTGGCGTCCATAGTACGTCGTTGCAGTGACCGACTTTTTCCCCGTTGAATTCCGCCTTTTGTCTTGCGCCGGGGTGATTTACCGGTGCATTGTGAGCGAGTCTCGGCAACGACCGCCGTGCCTTTTTAGAAATTCAGATACTCTCTATACCGATACGCACATAAAGCTCAAATGGAAGTGGACGGAAACTCGCCGTGAAATTTCGCCGTCGTGAGTCGGTGCGAATCGTCTGTCCCGCATCTCCGCGTGAAAGTTGCTCTTACGTCGCGTTTGAGAAAGATAAAGGGGCTGGGGTGGGTTTCTTGAAATATGGCACCGTGGGAGAAAGAGCGACGAAAGTGTCATAAAATCCGTAGAGACGCAAAAAAATAGATAGAACATGTCGGATCGTAGATGTTGCTGGAGCAGTGAAAGACGATGGAGGAGGGGGGAGGGGGAGGCGAAGAAAGAGCCGGGAGGAAGAGTTAGAGGAGAGCATCCCGAGTAGGCGCATTTGAAAATGTAATCAGTATAATAGCAAGGTGGTTCTACGAAGCCGTGCAAGCGAAAAACGCCTGACGTCTCGACGCTTCTCTTTATGCGTTGCCTCTCTCTTCTAGCACCAATCCGCTCGCCTCCATCTCCGCGCTCTCCGTCCGTACATCTCTTTCTGGCTGCGTACCCTTACCCTTCCTCTCTCTATGGCTCTTTTAGTTCCGGAGAAACGTCTCTCTTTGTCCGTTCACTTTAATTTGTTAAAAGCGCGAATAGCAACACCTGTCGTGAGACGAGATATGTGAGCTTCAAACGTGACTTCTTGAATGCATGTATTCCAAATTATGCAGAAAACGATATGAACGGGGGACAGACAATAACAAACCGTGGTCATCACTTTTTCAGATGATATTTGTTTGTATGAACAAAACGCTATTTTAAATACATGAAAATGCGTGTTTTTTTTTCCTCTCGCTCTTTAGTCCGCTTCTACATGAAACATCCAACTGTCAAATGTGGCGAATGCATTTAAGCATCGCACATTGGTCTTTTTTAGTATTGGATCTGGATAGACCGTTTTTCATTTTAAATAGTTGTGATTAATTAAATAGAAATTTGTAAATAGAATAGAACGACAAATAACACAAAAACGTTACTCTATTTATCGAACTTTTGTTATATCGATTGTATTATTTATAAATGCAAATTCATCATCCTTATTGCGTTATTCTTCCATAACAAATGTATGATTGCTTCTATATTCGCTATGAAAGAATAACGCATTTTTAGATCATTTATTATTATGTCGTTAAATAAGATCAGATTATTCCATGATATATTTGAATGATATGTTTGAATATCATCCATTATTAGGTCAATAATATGTATATGTTCTGATCATAAAATCGAATCTCTCGAATCAAATTACCAAAGATATGGAATTCAAAGATAACAAGAGATCCAATCTCCGATATTAATATTTTTAGACTTTTAAAACTAATAATGATATTATTTGCGCACGGATATTTTCCGTATGTGTATACGTGTATTTTAGTCGCGCGGTGTGATTGTACTATCGTATACGTTTTAGTTCGACAACCGAAGGACCGTAAAGACAGAAAGCAGGATATGATGCAAATACGTCGCGCGGAAATTATCGAGTTATCTCCTCATCTCCGCAAATACGAACGCGCCTCATCGAATTGTCATGAAGTTAACTTGGAAGCCGGCGGGAAAGTTCTTTATCCGCGAACTCGCGAAGCATTAACTTTGCTTTCTACACGGTCGGAACTTTTCATCGCAACTCGCATCAGTACTTATGCCGTCCCCATCCAACGCAACGTCTAAACACGCGTTGCAGTGCGATCGCCCACGTTTTCGCTCGTTCGCCTCCTTATTCGCGATTCGCAACGCGGCTATTTTTACACGTACACAAAAAAGCTACAATGTGCACAGGCGGCACGCAATAATTGTAATTAAACATTCTTGTGCATACGGAGTTTATAAATTCCCGCTTGCAAAATTATCAAACGTAGGCAGTTTATCGAATCGCAAATGTCGCATACTAGCGTCATACAGGGTGTTCCAGAAATATTGTCTTTATTATTAGTCACGGATTTTAAAGGAGCAAAGAGTAATTTCGATACAGCATAGTCGCGTCTACGCAAGACGATCGGATAAAAGAGTAAGATCTCGGCGGAGACGGCCGCCGAAGTGCGTGATGGAGCTGATAGTCATTATCGCATGGGGCATTGAGGTCGAGTGTCACGGAGACTACATGGTCTCGAGCGAAACCGGGCCTTCTCGCACACACCGTGTATTCCGAGCTGAGCACACTGTGTCTCGCTATGTGGCACGCACACGACGACGTGCGTGCGAAACAGCTTACGCACACCTCGATACACACTTAGAGGTCGAGCAGTAGATATATACATATACATATATATATATATATACATGCGTGCGCTGACCTACGCATGTACCGTCGAATCCACGCGGGATTACACGCGCGCTCGTGCTCACGCGTGTATGTATCTACGCACGACACGCGCGCTATCGTATGTATAGGTGGTCCGGAATGGTGACCGCGACACGGTATATAGCGACGGCTAAACCCTACTAAAGCTCGTAATGTATAGCCCGGCGCAACCCGTGCTACGCCCTCCGGCCAGACCCTCTCTTCTCTTCCAGCACCCTCCACTGTCTCCCGAGCCACCCTCTCTGATTTGCCACCCACCCTCTGTCGCCCTCCTTCCACGTCCCTCCTGTCCCTGGTCCTTCGGGTTCTGATGGCGAACGCAAACCCGGTAGAGCGTTATCGACCTGTGGAGACGGTTTTAACGAATCGCTGATTAATTAGAGCGGACCATCGCCAGTAACCCCTGGCGATCCTTATCGCGACCGATGCACCGGGAGCGTTACTCGCTTCCAGACGCTGTGCCTTAAAGGTGCTCCGCCGCGATAGTAAGAGGGAGTGTGCTTGAATTTCCGTGCACGCGCGGCACCTACGTGCAGGCATTGTCAGTGGGTAGCCGCGCCACGTTTACGAAAAGAGGAATGTGGCATGATAATGCACGGCGATGTGTCAGCATTTGCGAAAAACGCCTGTAACGCCGTGTAATAACATCAGATTATAATTCATTCGGCAGATTAGAATTTAGAAATTAAAACTCTAAAAAAAAAATTTAAGTGTTTAATCTGATAATTCAGAAAAAAAATCAATGAAGACGTTACGATAAAATTATTCATCAGATTGATCAGATGAAATAATAAAAAAAAAATATCATTTTGTTAAGGATTCTATTATTTAAGCTTTATTTAACAAAGTTATGATAGTGTATGTTGCTTATTACAAATATGAAAATATAAAAATAGAATAATATTTGTGGTAAACAGGTGATTAATTTGAAATATAAGATCATTAGGCTTGACGAGTTATTTGTGAATGCATAAATCAATGAATTGCGTTGCATTCACTGCGTTTGGCTACACTTTAATATAAAATATTCATTTCAATATAAAGATGCAATTAAATTTTAAAGCATGATACGAATTTCAATGGTGAAAGGTAAAGTTTTGCATTGAGAGAGATAAAAACTCGCTTGCAGCATGTTGAGTAATTGGAATTCGATACACTGTACATTTCACTGCAGTGATTCGCGACAAACTATTTTTACTCGCGCAGCAGGTAGTACAATAAAATTCGTGTCGGCATAGATATATGCTTTTCATATTTCCGATAGGCACGAAATGCACCAATACGATAATATTGAATTTTTCGAATTTTCTGTTTCGGCACGTTTAAGTGCGCAATAATGGAAATGTACGGCAACAACGAAAGGCGATGGCGCGTTACATCGAGTTGCGCCGTTCGCAATCGATGTTATACGTTTTCTGTCACATTTCCTGTTGCAAAATATGATATTCCATACGGAAGTCGGCGTGCAAACGCGTGTTCGTTCAAAAGTATCCGAATAATTTTTACGTGTATTACAAATCATGTCATTTCATGCCACATAAATCTTTTCTAACTATCTGCCGAATTATTGATATCAGATTATATTCGGACGGTCGGTTGGTGCTATCGTATGTTTTTTCGTAGAATTGATCGCTCAATGCAATTAAAAACGTACTGTTTTAAAGAAAATTATTTATAAACATTTTAAAAAGTTATCTGCATAAAAAATATAAATATCAGATTACAGTAAAATTAAAAATAGAATATATAAACCCAGAATTTTTGTATTTATAGGTAAATTAACACTTGAAAATCCGATATAAGATCACGTGTTAGCAATAAAACCATTCATTTCATTTTGTATACATATTCTCAATTTTTTATTGTACTTCGTTTTAGGATTATTTCAAAGGCGATAATATCCAATGAGATTTCCGTCTTGATCCCTTCGTAATCCGATGCGCCAGACGATATGGCAAAATATAACAAGTAATTTAAAATCATCGTCCTCAAGTCACAAATCAACCTGAACACAATCCGCAGAGGGCGGTGCCTTCGAATTAAAGCGGTCCGCGGTCATCCCCCTTCAACCATCGTATCCTGTTTTCTTAAACCTAAATTTATTGTTTGCTCGCCGCTCCTCGTTCAGCTCTTTTCCGTCTCTTGGGGGAATTTAATAAATCTCTGTCGTGTTTTGCAGCGACCGGGAAAACGAGGAAGTTCCTTCCTCCTCGTTGTTAGGCGTCACTTCCGGCGGGGCCACCCTTGGCGTCCCTACACGGTCAAATTTTCTGAAGGGAGAAACTTCATGAAGTCAGAACAATAACCATGTTGTATTAATATCAATTCTTGTAAAAACAGAATACACAAAGTAAAAAAATTTTTTTCATTATTTAATATATTATTATCATTATTATTCGAAATATAAAGAACGGAATTACTGAAATTTTTAATTTGCTACGCTATTAGCTTCTTATACAATTCAAAATAATTTTTTCACAATTTTAAATTTTTATATCATACAAATATAATTTAATTATATTGCTTAATTTGAATACTTAATATCGAAAAGATATTGCAGTATTATAATATGAATGAAAAATCATGTTTTAATATAAAGGCAGATATAGAAGTTAGCGATTAAAGTAGAATTTTTTTCACAATATTTTTTCTTCATCTAACTAAAGTTATCGAAGCGATCGATGTTATGCTGCAGGCAAAATATACATTAAAGAATTCTAAACTATGACAATAACCATAATGAAGAATGCATTAACTTGTTCTGGCTTTAATTTAAACCTTTAATATCTCGTTTTTCTCTTCATATCGTAAACAAAAACTGACCGAATTTATTATCATACCGCAATTACTTTAGTATCTCGCGTGTCCGTGTTCAGTCTCAGTCATGCAATATCAGTCGACAGTAAAAGGAAAAAAACGTTAACGAGAAAACGAGATGGATAATCTTCGTTTAGTTTACGAACCGCGGTTTACTGATAACTTGAACGACGATAGTCAGTCGGTAGTCAGTGGCCAGCGGAAACTGCTCCGATATCGTTTCATTTCACGCACGCATCGAAATTTAGTATTGCCATAAAATGCCGCGAAAGACGAGGGTTGCACTCGCGTCGATGAGCTAAAAGGGAAAGGGAAACGGACATTGGCCGGGAGCGATACGTCGAGGGTGACCAGTGTGAAGGCGACGGTGCAAAGAGAGGGATGAGACGCACGCGTGTCACGACGGCAGGTCTATTTTCAGTTGATGCTCGAACGCCATCCCTAAAACAATATCCCAGACCGTGTACGCGGAGCCTGGAGCAAGAGCGAGACTATGGCGGATAGACTGACGAGGACGGTTGAGAAAGGAGGACGGCTGAAAGAGCGGCAGGCGAGAGCTTCGCGTCGCGGTCACTTTATTTTAACGTCGAGCGACGATAAAACACGCTGAAATGTCGGTGCGGGGTTGAAAGTTTTTACAAAGCCTTTATCCGGAGAACCTTGGCGGAGCTAGTTCTCTCTACGTTTCGAACTAAGCGCGAATATCAGTCGCTGATAATATCGCTCCGCGCATTTTTGCCGCAAAGATCCGTCCGAGAATATCTCTGCTCATTTGAAATCTGATATAACGAGGTTAAACGCGAAATGTTCGTGCATCGCAGATCTTTAACCCGGTTATTCTGGACGTTGTTGGAAACTTGGAGCTTACATTCCAGAGTGAGAGAGATAGAGGGAGAAAAAGAGTGAGGAAGATGGGAGGGGAAGAGACGACAGTGAATTCAAATAGTTTATTATTTCTCGAGAAAATACGAAAGACAGCAAATAAAAAAAACTAGACATAAAATCGTGGAATGATTACGCGAAAAACAAGTGTCTTCGTAGGAAAGTACGGCGGTTCAAAAGTTTCAAAGTAAACACGTCGTCTTAAGAAGATACGAAAGAGATAAAATTGCTTCGATATAGCTAAAGAGCTTCGTAACGTTGCGGAAGTTATTATAGAAAACACCATAGAGAGCGAAAACAGTTACGAGGTGTATCTACCGCGAATTAAGAACGAGCGTCGCTTCAGACGGGATTTTAATGACAAAATTAATCGATTATAATGGAATGTATTGAATTGAAGATAAGGGGGCGTAATGGCGGAAGTCGGAATCGCTAATTCGCTGATTTTACTTTCACGAGGTGTTAATCAGGCAACCAGAAAAAGGTGTTTCGTGGGCGCAGGGGCGAGGAGGGGAAATTTGTTGCGGATTTGCATATTCATGGTGCGCACGTACTTACCCGTCGTGAAAACATTTACCTTGGGTAGTCTTTATTATTCCTGGCTGTTACGAAAGCTTCGAATTCAAGACTTCGTTGTTTCCATGCGAATAAGTTTGTCACGCTTACGATTCTTATTATCGCTGAAATAGAGCTAAAGCCCTTGGAAAGCTATTTTTTTTTGTTCCTGCGCTAGAATAACCGGCTATTTGATTCATCTTACAAAATTATGTGTTGTAGTTTTTTGCTTATATGTATAAAAGATAATATTCATAATCTCAACAATATTCATTTATTATTCTATTATTTTTTTATTTAACATTTAATATGAGTATTATCTATCAATTACGTTGTTCTTACAACTGAGGAGAATGTAAGAATAAAAACGTCAAAAACCGTAATCTTAAAGTACGTTTTTGTAATGCACTGATGAATTGATGTTATTGATAAAAGTGGGTATTAAAAGTTTTCTCCGCTAATGAATGGCTCGAACTACCGCGTTTCAAACCGATGATTCAAACTCGTCGGAAAGCGAGCGAAGGATGCGAACCGGTGGTAACTTTATCGAATCTGCTCAATTGTATGAAAACTCCTTGAAGTACCGGAACACAGGCTCTTTCCTTCGAAATTTTTACTTCAATTTACTTGAAAAGATATTTTCGTTGTAATCCTTTTATCGCTATAATTACTTTCTAATGATATTACCCTATTTTACTAATTGTAAGTAAATGATGAATAATGTAATAGTTATTAAAGGAAAAAAAAATAATTTTTAATGACAAAATTTACGATTAATTAATCGCAATCTGCAGTAATTAAAAAAGAAAGAATGTTGCTGCATAATACATGTCAAAGTGTTGCAAAAATAATACATTCTATAATCGTACGCTCCAAACGTACTATAACTTCCGAAGCTATTTATAGCACTTGCCTCCGTGCCAACGAAACACAAGTTCACGTGCTATAAGCAAGCAAAGTTTGCGACAGGTGCATAAACAAACAGAGTTCAGAATATTACATGTTATGATTGCTTAAGTAGATATTTCAAAGTCGTCACTACTTTGTAACTCAAGTGCCTCAATCTTCAGTTTGTGATTGCGAGTTGTGAAGAGAATCGATTTGGTCCACCGTTTGCCAGATAGGGAATCCGAGAGAATCGGAATAAAATACAGAAGGCGCTAAGGGAACGGGAGAAGAGAGATTTAAGAAAAAGAACAGACGCGAAAAAAGGGAAGAGAGAAATTAGATGGTCTGCGGGGCACTTGCTCGGTTCGTTAGTGACTTTATAATAATGAGAGTTCAGGCGGTAGTCCAGAGGATGAACTGGAAAAATGGAATCACCTTTAATCACTGGCCTTCGTTGCGGCGAACAAAGCCGCGGAGAGAGCATCCACTCAACGATCATCGGAGGAAAAAGTCTCGCTCGTCGACCGTCTGGAGAGAGAGTCGAAATTGAAAAACGAAATTGGTAGTGTAAAAAACTTAGTGCGACGCTGTTAGATTTTCTTGATAGAATTTCGATTTTAAAAGCACTTGCCTGGACTACGTCGTGGCGGACGGTGCGGGCGTTTTGTTAACTGCATATAATTTTATTCGCTTATGATATGAAAAGCCAAACGGGATAACGTAGGAGCAAATAATCGGCGTTTATTCCATGATGATTTTAAAACGGACCTTTATACACATTTGGGATAAATAGTTTTAATTAGCCAATGTTCGGACGGTGATGTTGCGCTCGTCAGTATGGAAATATTTGCCCATACGTGTCGATCCCTTTTTTAATTCTGTACGTTATTGTATACTCGGGCGTATTCATCGTGTAAATTGTTTGGTCGAACGCGGAGAAATAATAACGGTAATGACTGCGAAATTAAAGCCGCGTACGTCGGGATAAAAACGATTCGGCCGCGTTTTCCATCCCGCCGTCACGCGGGGGAGCGTTTTTTCATTTTACACTGATGATCGCAATATACTCGCACTTTTTTTTCTCACTTTTTTTCGCAACGCGCCCGTTAACACTTTCGCGTCTACTATTGACGGCATCCGGTGCACTTTGACGGTCGTTAACGGAGAGACACCGAACGCGATATTGAATCGTGCGATCGCGAACAATCGGCGACAATGCCCGATGAATAGATTGGAAATGGGGCAAAATAACCTACGGCGTGAGATAGATAGCGAACGATAGTGCCAAAAAGTATAGTTAACGTTGATCTTCCGTTCAATGTCCGGTTTCGTCAGTCGTGAATAAAAATTTCATTTACTGACTGAATTTTTTTCTAGCCAGTGTAAAAATTTATAATTATATACATTTAACTTATAATTGAATTATATAAATATAAAAATACAGACGATATTTCCTTTGTTTTTAATATTAACAAATCAATAATTATTTTGCTATTACTTTCAATAGCAAATCAAGTGCGTAAAAGCGAACAATGTTACGTATACATATATTAGCTTTATAAAAGTTTACATTCTTACACTGCATACAGATTTCGCGATAGGCTCGATTACGTTATAACACATATGAACGTGATAACTATCCAGCATCACAAAACATTTGCTCCCGAAATATAATAATATTGCGTCGCAATGATTGCATTTGTCGGATACAGAGTTTGCTACGCGTCCGCATTGTTCAACAATGCGTTTAGCCTATTTGCGAAATATCAACGTTGTCTGTATATGTACGCATGTTGACCATGCATACCGGCAAATCGGCGCGCGATTAATTCGCGTAGTGTTGCGGGAAGCACGGAAAACATCTGAACCACAAAGCATTAAATCCCGACACCGTTTGCGAGAGCGGAGACAAGAGACAGAGAGATAGATAAACAGACAGAGAGAGAGAGAGAGAGAGGGACAGACAGAGAGAGAGAGAGATGAGCGGCTCGGTGGTGCTTGACGATATCGCCGAGGGAGCGAAACAGGAGTGGAGTACACATCGAATACGAGAAAACGAATCCCGCGACGCGACGGATTGGGAGAATGCACGTAAAAATCCAGAGAATTCCCGAGAAAGCCACAATCTAACCGTAACTTCACCGACGGGCCCCGGCGCAGTTTTCGAAGGACTGTAAGTGCAGCGAAGTGAAAGAGAGTGAGAGAGGATGAGGATGGAGAGAGGAGCCTGAGAGAGAGAGGGAGGGGGTGGGAGAGAGAGAGAGAGAATGAGTGAGTGAGATACATTCGGGAGACGAGATATACAGCCTACCATCGGCGCGATGCATAAATAACGATATCGGTGTTTTCACAAGCACACACGCTACCAAGCGTGTACAAGGGAGGTTACTCTACCGTAGCACCGGCCCGCGGTACATAACTCACCCCGTCGAGAGTCGTGCACACTGAATAGAGTCAACGGGATCGATACCTATCGGCCTGTACGTAGACACACGCTCCGAGGACACACGGTCTTCTATACTTTCTCTCTCCTTCTCTCTCTCTCTCTCTCTTGATTTCTTCGCACGCGGGATTCACACTGTTCTCAGTAGTCAACTAGTAGCCTTCCTTGCGATAAACGCGTGACGACATGAACTTCTTTTTACTATACTTATTATCTCTGAAGGTTATATTTTTTATTCAGTTTCGAGATGAAATTTGAAATTTAAAAAATTTCATCTTGCGACTCTCATCAGCAAAGCTTGTTATATCGAAATCCAAAAAGTTGTGGTAAATTTCTTCAATATTTTGTATTAAAGAACGATAAATTGCACGTTACTATAATTTTCCAATATTTTGTATATGTACATTTATGGTGTGCAAGTTGTCATGAAATTATTAGATTCTATTGGATTATTTGATTATCTGCCTCGCCGCTTGCAATAGGTTCAATAGCGAATTTTCAGCTGCGCGAACAAAAGACAATTACCGTGGATGAAAAAAAAAAGAGATACGTGACCGAATAGGATAGAGAGCTAAAGACGGAGTACTAAATAACGTACCGATAAAAGAGCTATTAATAATGACGCGATCAAAGAGATTGAATGTATCGGCGGGCCGGCGCAGCGCTGCGCAATTCGATTTAATCTTCTCTGTAATTAGACAAACGGCTGCTAATGCAAAAGATATTTCAATCGTTATCACAGCTTAAAGCGATTTTTAAGCGAATTAAAAATCGATACTGCCGTGTTATGGCTAAATGCTATCCCGCACTCTGCTCCATGATACTGCGGCGCTCTATACGCGCCTAGTCGGACGAGCTTTTCCGGGGCATTTAGGGGTTCGGGTGATATATCGGGGGATAAATACAGCGCGTTCCGTGGTACCGGGATACGCCCCGTGCGCTGCTTTACCCCCGAGATCACGCGACACCAAATAATGACCGACTCTGCAACCCCGGATTAGCAAATCCCGCGTGGAATTAGGTGCGCTCTACAGAGGGTTTCAACTCCGCGATCTTCGTGTGGCCTTTTAGCCAACGTAATAAATCGATTCTCCTGACAGTATCATTCGATAACGTGCATTATCAGGAGGACAAATTTCTATTTAATGTTTTCACGAAAAGAATATATATTTACATACAGAGAATTAATATACATAATATATATGTGTATACATCTTTTTCTCCCTTCATGACTCTCAGTATCAAATTTATTCTTTATTATTAATTGCTAATTGAAATTCGATGAATATATATATATATATTTCGGCTATCGATTTTGCACCGTTATTTAATAATCAGCCGTTTTTCAACAAAGTATTTACGATAAAGTCAATATATCTCTTGCTTTTCTAAAATGGAGCAAACGCTGAGTCTTTCGTTTGATATGCCCGACAAGTTTTTCCCGTATGTCGCGAGGATGACGCACGTTTTAATTATTTACGAGACTCGACAGATGCGAGCGGCGATTTACTCACGCGCGATTTGTTCCGCTTCGCGATGAATCGCCCGGTACCGATTCCAATCCGCACGTTCTCGTATCGCGTAGAGCAAGGGAGAGACAAGATGGAGTCGCTCTCATCAACGGTGCAGTAAGTTCATAAATAATGCAGACCCTATATAAAGCTGACCCCTGCCAGCAACAGCTACATCTGCGTCTTTCGAGAGGCGCTAGCACAGATAAGTTCGACGTTCTATCGTGCGAAGACCTTTAATCCGCGAATTAATCCTTTCACGCCGGAATTTTTTGTTTAGAGACGCGCGGGATCCTAGGTCGTTGATCAATGAATCCTGATTAGAGGCTATTAAAGCCACGGAAATCGATCTATATACCATCGCGATGAAAGCATCATGCGCAAATCGATCAATCACAGTTTATTATTCATTCGTTTTTATCCGACGTCAATTTTAGAACGATTCGTAAATCCGATTTGTCTGAGTATAATTAATGGATGATAAATCAATCCTGGAAATAACCTAAATCCGCCAAGGTTTGCAGTTACTACATCGAAAATTAATTTTGTTTCACTATCGCTATCCTGCGCACTGTAAACTCAACGCTTTCGCGTACTATATTTCGTACAGCGAGATTCTGAGTGAATATTGAATTTCTCAAACACCAGATGTTACAGTTTCGTCCGACATATACGACATTAATCTTTTAATACAAGGAAGTGCATGTAAAGCTATTCAGTGCTATTCGGCTGTAATATTACAAGAAAAAAAAAGATGTAACAAGGATATTTCTATACATTGTTGATGAAAAATACGCTATTTTTATTATTTTTTTCCTTTCATTGAAACAGAAAAGTATCTGAATAGAGTCGTTTGCATCAATTTCCTTACTGCACACGGAAACACGCTAAAGGGAGAGAAGTGAAAATCGCACGTTCAAAAGTTGCAAATATTACTCGAAGCGTCTCAGAAAGAATTCATGCGAAGAATCTAAAGAACGAGGCGCGCTTGCTGTAGAACGCGATATTCCTGAGGGATATGTCATCGTTCGCGGGCTGCAAAAGAAGACGAGGTAACGACAAGATTATAGGGTGAAGGTTCTGGTCGGGGAGAAAATGCTAGACCAACTCACGGAAGCGACCGAGCTGCATATCGAGTAGTACAAAGCCCCTGCTTATAACCTCCCGTTATTATATTTCGCATTCATTTCAATATTAATTCGTTATCACTTCAATTACACAAAAGCTTTGATCGTTTAATTACGTATCGTTAATAAATCATAAACGCACCTGTGATTGTGCGAGCAGTGCACTTGAAAACAGACATTCTTTGCGATATTACGTGTTGTGTTGGAGTTGCGCTTTCAGGCGCGAATAAAGACGCAGATTTAAACGAAATGGTTCATAGCAGAGACTTACTACATTTACAATACGATAAATTTTTTTTACATCAAACAGTGATAAAGTAAATGTTATATTATACATCCCATCATATCAGTTTGCGCTCCTTTTTAATCGGATTTCTGGCGCAACGTCTTCGTAGAAACGTGAATGTACCGTTCGGAGTGGAGTAATGACGATGAAGCGCACAACACGAAGGAAAAGTGCTTGCACGTTTGTGAGATAGAGCGAGCGATGCATATACTGCGCGTTGGGTGCCGCGGCTCGGCGACGGTAACGGCACGGTGCAAGCACCTCGCGATGAAATATGAACGGCGGGTGCTCTCGCGGCACAGATGGCTGAATTTGAGGTCGCTGCTTCCTGCAGCAATAATGCCGTCAGATCGATAGGCCGCGGCTATAGATACGAGCGGAATAGCGCGGATAACCCCTTTTCGAATTCATTTCTTCCGCAGCACGTCTCCTGGACTCTCTCCCTCTCTCTCTTCGTCTCTCTCTCTCTCTCTCTCTCTCTCTCTCTCTCTCTCTCTCACTTTTGCCGCCCTTCTCCCTCCGTCGTCGACCGCGTTTCCATTCCCCGCCGCGTCTCCATCATCCCTCTCTCGATCTCACCCCTCGACTCTCCGTCCCTCTTTCTTCTCCGCGCGCTCGAGGTAGAGCAGCCTTCGTTCGTACTCGTCTCCTTATCGATCCGCCTACCGTCTAGCTTACGGCGTGTGTGCTCCGGAGCGCACCTTGTACCGGAAGTGAAAAGGGGCGGGATCGTGGCACCGGTCGTGCTTGGCACGACGACGAGTCTGCTGCTCTGCTGTGCCCGTCGACGTGCCCCTGTCGATCGTGACTCGAACCAACTCAAACTCAGTGTCGCAAAATCGGGTATCGTCGCAATATCGTATATCGATCGCATTCGCATTTCGGATTATATGCCCCGAATTAATGCGCGAATTGAAATCTCTTTGCGTAATGTAAACAGAGATTAGTTTTGACGCAGTGATATGCGTAATAATCTAAATGATAAACGATTTTTATCGCAAAAATCTCTCGTAGAGGTTTTACAACAAAACGTACTATCAATATCAATTATGTACTTAATGTATTGTTAATTCTGAAGTTACAAATCCATGTTTCTAATTTGAAAATGGAATTATTGTGTTGTCATTGTAACTGTCGTTTTAGGATTGAAACATTAATTAATTAAAATATGGCATATCCTGTGATTATGGTAATTTCAATTGTTAAAATATTAAAAAGTGTACAGTACAAAATTCTCCTCAATCAAAACTTAAACAATAATTTTCGGACATTACTTTGTTTTCCTTTTTTTTGATTCTCTGGAAAACTTCGAACATTGTTTCGAACATTTCTATAATAACTTCTTGTGAGTTAAATACGAACAGACATTAAATGGACCGGCAGAAACGCGCACAACGGGGAGATGAGACCGTAAATTTGATTAGTCTGCGAATGCGGGAGAATCCGCACTTAAACAACCGCATGCATTGCTAGAGACGAATAGAGACAACTTATAATAGATCACACATGTTTGAGAAAAAATTCTTAAATCTTGATATAATACATAATATACGATATAATTGTGTCGGAATGAAAGAATGAGAATAAATCTTATTTTTATTTATCAAAAACTATTTTACTTTTCGATAAGATTAAGACGTAAAAATTATGATAAAGCTTGAATTCAGTTACAAAATAATATGCTTAATGAATGTAAATTTCGTGGATAATTTTTTTCGAAATTTGTGATATAATTGGATTTTACAATTTATTTGATTGAATATTTATTTAATTAAACGAATTTTACAAATCAAATGTTTTTTTATAGATATAAAATCACTCTGAGCGCTTTTTTTTAAAGCTTTCACATCTTTCTTCCCTTCGATCACGCGGTAACGTACAGATTTGTTGGCGCCATCGTTCTTCTCGCGATTTATATTTTCTCGGTTTAAAACGATTTATTTAACGTTCGGGCTTTCTCACCAAGAATCGTAGATGCCAGCGGCGGACGAGACGATACACGGTTTTCCAAACATTTCGTCCTTTTTTTCACGGCGTAACCAGAATTCCTCGCAATGTACCAAACCGCAAAGGCCATAAA
This sequence comes from Tetramorium alpestre, assembly GCA_021460005.1. Classification (NCBI taxonomy): domain Eukaryota; kingdom Metazoa; phylum Arthropoda; class Insecta; order Hymenoptera; family Formicidae; genus Tetramorium; species Tetramorium alpestre. Next base: position 331,400 of record JAJVSH010000144.1, on the reverse strand, counting down.
TAAACTCACTTTGCTTCTACATATATCGGCACATGTGATATAAAACAGAGGGAAATCTCGAGTCGGAACGTACGTTCGCGACGAAAAGGTAGGAACGAGGCTTCGACTTCGGCCTGTCGCTGTCTATAGGAACATTGACCAATGGCGACGGTGGCTGTAATTTTTAGTCACGGGAGTGTCCAGGGGGCCATTAACCCTTTAGCCTACTGGCGCGGCCCGATCGACAGCAGCCACCAGGAAGGGAGCTAGAGCACAGGTTATCTATACAGCCATACGCAAGAGAGAAGAAGAGAATCGTACCAAACGAGTTGGCCAGGAAGAGACGGGTACAGGAAAAAGAGAGCGCGCGCGAGTTTGAAGGAGAGGAAAGGAGCGGAAGAAGAAGGGATACTGAAAGAGCGAGCGAGCGAGCGAGCGAACGAGAAAGAGAGAGACAGAGAGCGAGAGAGAGAGAGAGAGGCGCAGGGCGAGAGTTTGAGAGGACCGGGTAGCGGAGTACCGGGTGGCGGATGTCGAGAGGGAAGAAGAGGGTGGTCGAGGTTACCATAGCGACCACTGAGAACCAAATGGACCCACACGCTGTCACGGCATGCCTGCCTTGCGAGCGAGGGAGAAAGAGCGAAAGAGAGAACGAAAGAGGACACGTTCACCACCATCGTCACCGTCCTCACAACCGCCGCCACCACCTACGCACCCACCCCCGCCCGCGACCGTCTCTCTCACCGTGGCGCGGGGCGCCTAGCCAACGGAATTATGCTAAATCCCCGACGAGGAAAATTCGCGACACGACGTCGCGACGTGTACCTACGTGCTGTATCGTCATCTCGGGAAATCTGCGCGTACAACCTGCACGCGTTCTCGGGGTGACAGTTCGATCAAGATCGCGAATCTCGAAGGCGCGCCGATGGTTCGCTTCGCTCACTCGTCATCGTGCCAGCTACGGAAAATATGCACATCGTTTCGCGCGAAATCAGGCGTCTATATGTACATAAGTCCTATGTATAAATATGTATACTGTATATGTATATGCGCGCACGCTCTTATACGTTCGTCCAAAGATAATTGCGAATTTCTTCTTGGAAGCTATTATTAACTCATATCTCATTTATCTATTTTTCCTTTCTTTTCTTAAATAAGTTATTTATTAAACTACATTTAATTTTAAACGCCGCACTGTTATCGCTACAAACCATCATGTAAAAAAAATATTGATTAAAATGGAAATGCGATATAGGAAAGATTTTTGTTTCATTTTTGGAATGGTGTAAAATCGTGAAACTTGAACATTAACGCTGCGAGAATGGAAGATACGTCGGGCACGGAAGCTAGGTATTCAGTGGAATTACAGTAAATCCGTAACGATGGAACTTTGCAAAGCGCCGTCGCGACGCCTAATTGTGCCCTGTATCGTTATTTTGAAAAGGTAGTTGGTATATTATTTCTCTAAGAAAGCGAGAAAAGAATATCATATGATAATCTCTGGCGCGACTTTCGTATCATTAGTTATAAGTATGTATGTTTTACAAACTTTTTTATACTGACGACAAATATATTAAGAAAATATTTTACAATATTCGCGAATTAAAATTGTCGCTGATCTTCTGATTTTCCATCTGAACTTCAGCTAACTGTTTGTCATTATTATTCTAATTAAATATTATTATTCTAATAGGAATTAGCTATCAAATTTAATATAATATCTCTTCTGGAAGAGATTTCTATATTAGAACGTCAATCACTTTACCGAATAAGATTCTTTTTTAACAGCAGATCTCACAGTTTTATATATTTTAGTCAAAGTGAATAGAAGATATATTCCGGCAAAATATCGTTTAAATATCAACTAGTTTTTAAATTATCAAAAAATGTTCCTAGCCGCATTGACAGGAACGCGACTGCGATGATAACAGATTGAGATATTAAAGAAGCCTACGGCTTACCGCCGCCGTATTCCATATTCACGTGTAAGCCCAAGCATCGGTCCTCCAAGTCGTGTGCGACGTGGAAGATAACAAATCTTGAAATATGTTCAGCCCCCGAGGTGGGGTTTGCGACAATACAGGGGGAAATTTCGCAACCCCTCTGTATTATCCCCCTGCATATACACGCTCACATATGCGCTAGCGCGCGCGCATATTCATGCACGGCGCTACATTTCATCTTCATCCTAGCTACAAGCTCGAATGAACTCGTGTCCTCGCGAGGCCCTGCTGATTTGTGTAAACGACCGTTTCTAGGGCGTGCTTCCCGTATCCTAGAAAACATTTTCCATCTCGCCCCTGCAGGATACGGTAGCCTCGGGTTACGCCCTGTTTTATGAAAAATGAGATGGGGCCGGAGGCGACCGGTTCCACGGACGGACGAATGTTATTTATTTTTTTTTTTTTAGGAAATCGGACAGAGAAAAGAAGGTGTTCATAAATTCGACGACGGATGAAGTGCCGCGTCGTAGTGGGCATAGCGGTTAATATCGTTTGACGAAAAAAAGGCTTGGGTGGGAGGATCTGTTTTATGTACGAAAAGTATCCTTGGCGTGGCACGCACGCTCACACACGCGCACACATGCGGCGGCGAGGCGGGTCGGGTCGTCTGGCTGGTATCAACGGACTTCATTCTCGTCGGGATTGCCGGGATACTCTCAAGTCGATCGTTTTAATGGGATTTTTAAGTGGCACGCCTGCCCTTATCTACATTCAACCCTGCGCGGCCCACCCACGAAATTCTTTTCTCGGAAGAAGTATTATGACCCCCCTAGAGTATTCTATAGTGGTGGTCATGGTTCTTATAGACATTTCACAAAAATTCTGAGCAGGAGAAAAATGGTCGAGACAATCGTGCGCCCCATCCTAAAGGGTTTGTTAGTTAAACAGCGTACCTCTCTCGAAAGCAGGCCAAACATATTCAAATATAAATACACATGCGTTCGTCGATTTCTTTAAATATTGCGTTGATCGATCCTTCTATTGAATATAAAATTTTATGGCGAATAATATTTGTCGCGTCACTCGATATCCGCAACAAAATCCGTTTGAAAAGAAATCTTTAATTCCCGTATTTTATGCCACGCCCTTGACACACAATGCGAGAAATATTACAGCTGATGGGAACTAAGTCGAGCATTTCATAAAATTACATTCCGCAACGGCTGTGCTTCCGGAATTATTATTTTGTGCTAGACGGAGCGACATTATTCTATTCTTCTCGGGCTCAAATATGATTTATGAAAATGCCGCTATTACGCGACGCTATTATCATTGTTAGCCGATCCTCTTAAAACTAGCCGCGTTTCAATCTTTTTTTTTTTTTGTCTACTCCACTCTACAAGCAAGCGGTTCAGTGGGAATAAGGGTACGTAGTTTCGAATTCGATGCTGTAACACTCGTATAGATATACAGTTACCCATTGAGGGTTGTAACGGGAAGCGTACGTTCGGTAACGAAATAAGCGAGGCATTGTGGCTCGTCAGGTATGCGTATTAGCGTGACAAAAAGCTAGGGAAGGTCGCGATCGCGATGACATGCCACCTGGCTTGTCACATACCCGCATTTACCGAGGAAGGAAGGGGAGCCTCTGCTTTATGCGGGGCACGACAAAACGGCTAATCCGGAGGGTGTTTTGAAAATAAGCGCTACTATTTAGAAGCGCGTACGTGGGCGACGGGCACGATGCGCGGGATCGGGCGAAATGAACGGCGCAAAGAATAATCGGGGGACGCGACGTGCCGAAACCGTCGCGATGCAGCGCGTAAATAAAAATGCATGCCGCTCGATGGGTAACGAACCGCAGGCGTGGACGGACTTTTATGCGTGTAGTTGTCCGGTTTTACGATCCCTTCGCTGTCTGGACGCGCGCGAGCTTTATCGAGAACACCATTGCGAAGTCGATAAATAAAGAATTACGCTCCGCTATTCGCTCCATTCAGCGCCAGTCAGTTCCGTGGGTCAGTTACCCGATACGCATGAAGTTTAAATATCTATTGATCGGCTCGCCGGCTACGAGTCTATCGTTAACCGGATCAGCGAATCATTTCTATCTGAGACTACCGTTTATAACAGAAATATATGCCGCGGATAAACATTTTTATTATTGGAACGAATGTAAAAGGAGATCTATTGAATATAAATCTATTGAATATAAAAAATAAAGGTAAACTCCTAATCTTTGTTTTTTAATAAATATTGAATGTATTTTAAAGTCTCTCTCCTAAATCTCTTGCACATTTGATGAAGCAATGATACTTATAATTGTGAAAGCTTTCTGTAATGAGAAAAGCGTGGACAATTAGATTCGCTAATAGTTACATTTATTAGCTAAAATTGTACGTTATCTTTACCTGAGGAGGAGGGAGGGGAACTTGAGAGGAAGGGGAGGCAGCGGGACACATCCGATCGGGCGATCACTTTCAATTCTGTCATCTGCATTCGTGCCCGTCCATCATCCACTAGTTACCTAGGCAATAAACGAATGAGCGTCCGAAAATGGTGCGGCGATCCGTGGAAATCCATCTGCTACGGCATGTAGCGGAGCGTAAGCTCGAAAATCGTGATACGTGCGTCTACATAGTAGTCGCGATAGTAGGGTACGGTGGAATTGGTTTGTTCGGGATTATCCATTAAAAAAAAATGTCGACGATTGGGAGATTGACCTCCGTCCCAGTGCCCGGCGCGAGAGCGATCGCATTCGGTGAGCGTCGCTTCGACGGCCCGACCGACGCGATTTGTTCACGAGCGGATAATGGAAAACGCATTTTCGATGTATCGCCAGTGGGAGGCACTAGGTATTCGGAGATTCCCAATGTTTAATGCAGACGTGCACCGCGCGGAGTCTCGCGCATCTCCGGATTAAACGATTTCTATGTGAAAAGTTGAAAAAAGTGTCAACTGGAAAATCGTTCATTACTGTAGTTTGCGATAACACAGATTTGACCCAAATTCTTTAATTTGATTTTCTAGAATCAGCACATCGCTCAGTAAGCTTTAATTAAGCTTACATTAATGTATAATTTGAAGTTACTTGTAAGAAATATCTTTTTATTATCCATTTGTTCAAATTGAAGTCATTGAAGCTTTCTAATAATCCATATGAAAAAATATATTATTAAAACTTGTATTGAATTAATAATAATATGAAAAAATAATTCGGCTTCGTTTTCGATATCGTATTATTGGAAAATAATATTATAGATTTTTTATACATTGCTTTTATGGATATTATTAATTAGTCACGTCAATTATCTCGGAGATATTGTCATTGCGATACTTGTCACAGTATTACGCTGCTATCACAATATTTGTCGTCGTATCGAGTAAAATTGGAACAAGAAATCACAATTCGCCCAAACGATTCAAACTAATTGCACAAGCACATGTACGAAAATTTTGCATAATGGTGACCTCTTTGTTGATTGGATTACTCGGTACCGATTGGGAAGAATGCGAGAAAAATAACGAAAATGTAGCAATGTTGCACGTAGCGTGAGAAAAAAAGGAGAGACAATTAAATAAACGGCCGTAGGTAAAGATATAGCAGTATTAATCAAGTTGCAATTGGAGGAAGTCGGAACAATTAAAAAGCAACTGATACAAAAAATGTAGGTCGCGTATCGATCACTGCTCGCTTTCCAATGGAAACGTAACAAACATCACCGCTCGCCGAGCCGAGCCCTGAAATTGTACACCCACCCACGGTAATTCTATACAGAGGAAATTGGTATTTTGCCGTAAATCACGCGATAACCCGCGCCGTACTCATTATCAGTTTGATAATTTTCAAACTCATCGTGATTCCCCGCGGGGAATGGAACGTGCGTCAGAACAAACGTGCTCGTTAGTTTAACGACGGTCCTCTTCTTTACAATACGAGAAAACCTCTCTTTCACTGTTAAAGTCAAAAAGATTTTCTAAAAGCCACTCGTGCAGAAGGGAAAGAAGAATTAATAACTTTACAGATTAAACCAGATTCTTATACAAAATTTGTTCGTTACACATTTTTTGTCTTTAAAAAAAACAAAGATATCAAAATTTCAACAAATGTATGCCATTAAAAAATATTCTATTGTCTTCTACGGTTCGTATTAAACAAATGTAAAGCGTACAGTTTGATTTATCTCGCGGGTTACAAAAATAGCTGTCTGAAAAGAAAAAAAAGAGAAGAATTTGTGTGGAAGATAGAGATAGAATCCGAGACGAAGAGAGTTTCTCGTTGGACCACATTCTGTGTCCCATCTCTCGCTTCAATCTAAATTGGAGTTGAGATCGAATAAGAGAGTGGAAGTGAGGGAGAAGTGAGTGAGTGAAGTAGAGTAGAAGTGAGGGAGAAATATGAAAGAGAGAAGCAATGAAAGATAGAAATTAGCAAGACTGGTTGGTAATGCGTGGAACGTGCGTACGCATTTACGCACGGCATTTTGCATTTATGTATGTATATGTGTATGTAGTTGTACGCACGCGTGCACATTTGTGTCTGATAAGTACTGTGCTTTGAGGAAGGCCGAGAGGACGGGCCGCGGAGGCGATCCTAATTACGCGAGTGCCTCGGGAGGTGAGATTACGCTAAACGCGCCCTGATAAACACTCTCGTTTTTCAACGGAGCGCTGCGGAGGAAAAGACGAGAAAAGAGGAAAGCCAACCGGCTACTCGTATCTGTCTGATGGCGCGCGCTCGCCCTGTCTTTTTACCGCTCCGTTCTTTGCCGCCACGCGTTGCACGTGACCCCGTGAAATGATCGCTCGTTAACCGCAACACCGTTTCTCGTCTCTTTCTCGTCGCAATGATAAAGTCGCTCTCGCACGCTAATTATAAGGATAACAGATTCCGTTAGCTACCGTACACGCGGAATCGTGGAGAAAATAGCTTGTTATCTTGTTATATATTGAATTTTATCGTTTAAAAGTATACTCTAAAGAGTTGCTTTTATTTGTTGAAAGTTATTTTTTGTTAATTTAATTATAACATTTAATTGTAAGAGATTAAAAATGAATAAATAATTATCTTACAACTTTTGATACTATCGGTTGAAGGTAAAATTAATTATCTAATTTCTTATTTTCGTGCTTTAATGATTTAATAATTTTACTCTATGATTTTATCAAAAAATTAATTTTTTCATACTCTTGTCATGAAATTAAAAAAATTCTATATCAGTCCATTAAAAAAATATCCTAAAATTACACAGAGACTGCGCAACAACGCCCATGCTTTCTCTCACTGGCATCGCAAAAAAATCTTAATCGAATTATCTCCAGGCCCTTGTTAAATCCAATACAATCCCTGCTGTGTGGCGTCGGTTAGCGATAAGAGTCTCTCTTCCACGATCTCTCTTCACTAGTCCTAATCTTTTCTATTTCTTTCTATTCGATGACATAAGCCACGTGCTTCTGTCAAAGACGGCAGGCCTCAGCGAGCCACGTGTGTTTCTAATCTCTTATCTCTCATTGATCCCTACAATAGCTGATATTCTTGAACCGATAATGACACGTGCCGCGCAGATGCGTATGCACGAGGGAAAAGTGCATACGCGGTCGCACGCATTCTCGCTCTCGCACTGGCGGTCGGTTAACGCATCGTTACGTAAGAGCGTAACAATGCATGTCAAATTAACGTAAAAGAATCAGATTACACTAAATTATAGTGACAATAGCAAATTTTATCTCATACATATTTGTCACTTCACACAAATTAGATATGCTAATTATTCATAACTTCTTTTATGAAGTTTAATCAGAAAAATATTAGAATATATAACGCAGAATGAGATCACGAATATTTATGATAATATTTCTGATAGTTAATTTATAACAATGCTGTCATAATTAATTTCATTTCCATGTTGATGGAAATGTTTATAAAATTATAAATTCTATTTTTCTGTAGAGAGCTCATTTGTATATTTAATTTCGGCTCGTATAATTCTGGCAGCACTTAATGATATTGGCCATGTATAATGGTATACATAAGTTTTCCTTTATCTTACGAATTATGAACGTGCCGAGGCATTGACCCCTTGGAAGCAGTCACTGCTTGTTTGAAATCGTAAACTATTGTCACGCCTACGTTAGACCAAGTGTGACATTGTGTGACAGGCGCGCTTTTAAATCAACCATGACAACTTCCGAGTTATTTTCTATGGGAAAGGGTGAGAATGACAAGACAGAAGAAAACAAAATTATGATGAATAACAATGTGACATAGTGGTCCTCATTTTGACATGTGATACCAAGCTTTGCTACCATCAATGTTCCGTTATCTACATTGTTTGCCAACGGGACAGAGTAATAAAATATTGTGAAATACATTTGTTGTTTTACCGTACTTCTCATTTTAATTTAATTGTGATTTTTTAACATTTGATAAAATTAATATCTCCAACTATTAAAGATGAATACAAATATAAATATGAAGATGAAAATAAGATGATAAGAATAAGAACAATGGAATAACAACAATATTAGAGATAATAATAGCATAATAATAGCATTGTTTAGCCATTTCGGTATAAAGAATTTAATTTGTTTTAATAATCTTTTAGGTTCGTGAAATTCTTAAGGTTAAATCTGGAAGATTAATCTTCCAAGAAACGCCGTCGTAGAAAATTTAAAATAGAATCTATTATAATCATTTTCATAAAATGAATGCAATGAATCCCGAGATTGCACACGTCTGGCTCACAATCAGTCGCACATGAGTTTCGAGATCGCTTCAAGTAAGAGAGAAACAAGGCTTCTTATTTGATGCACGGACGTCGGCCGGCGCGTGACGTGTTCAGTTAATTACCGAAAAATGCCTTAATTGTCTCAACGACTGTCGTGTCTGCTAGGCTCCATCTGCATAGAAATGTTCCCTTTGGAGAACTTCCACGAAGATTGTCGCGCATTTGTAACAGATACTATTTTTAAACCCGTTACTATATTTTTGCTGATAATTTTTTATATCATAATATAATTTTTAAAGTTTAATTAACATGTTTGTTAATTAAATAGTAGTAATAGAAATGACAGTGATTTTTTTAACGAATCATATTTTTATTATGTTAAAACAAATTTCTTATTATATTAATGTATGAAAATATTTAATCATGATATAATGGAAGATTGCAATTTTCATTTAAAGAACACCAGAACACACAGATTCAAACACATTGTGTATCTCCGAAAGTGCTTTAACAAATTATTACTTTTATCGTAATTATGGGAGCACGTAAACCGATTACATTTTACGCACCAAGAAAGTTATATGAAAGTTCTGCGGAGCGAGAAAAGCGATTTGCGTTTAATTATAATTCCAAAGGCGGATGCGCAACATTATTGTTAGTTCATTTTGTTATTTCTACGCCGGCGGAATTGCATACAATCCTGATTGCACGTTGTCAGTGACACGGCGGCTAATGACTATAACTGCCGCGGTCGTAAACTCGTAGCCAATCATGCCGGGATTTAGATACTAAAAGTCGTTTGTGCCTTTACATTCTGAGCGACCGGACGAGGAGTGCCAGCATAACGACATGCGTTATGCGTTGCACGTGTTCCTTATACCGCAGCCCGGTTCACATGTGAATCATCCTAAGGCTATAGTTAACAAGCAAACTGCTGTGAAACTTGTATCCTAGGATACAAGCTTGTTACAGTGCAGAACAAACAACTTGTTCCGAGAGATTTGCCAATAATTAAGTTTTGTATCGCAATTAATAATTTTATATTGCTTGGAACATATGATATTAAATTAGGAATATTAAATTGTGTGGATAGTACTTTATAATTAACATATCGCATTTTCGATTCTCTCTCTCTCTCTCTCTCTCTCTCTCATCATTATCATCACATTTATATTATATTTATGTTATATTTATATTTTTATTTTATTACATTTTTTTATTAACTTTATTCCATTATACATTCAAGGCATGTTTTATATTATATATTTCGTAGGGGACTATCATACATCGTTCTAAACGTGCAGCCTCTATAATTGAACCAATTGTTTCATTAAAAATAAACTCGCATAAATGGATGCCAGTATATGGCACTCTGTAGCGATGCGAAAATCTTACGAGACACAATTTAATCTCTTGTAGTACGATGGCTCGAATAAAACAAAGTGCATCTAAAGTCAGCACTATTTTCGTTATAAAGTATGAAACATAAAATACGTCTTAGGACAATTTTTTTAAACTAGGAAGTACAAAAAAATTAGGGCTCTTTTAATTATGATACATACTCTTACATATACATCATTTATCGATAATTTAACACTATTAAATGCGAGCTTTATGTTTAAAAAATTGAAATTAAATAACTCCACACAGCACTAAAAATACAATGAAAATGTGCAGGCTATTGCAGGGCACTTTTAAATAAATTTCGGAATCGAATTTAAGAAATGAATTGAGAAGCAACTGTCAAGTTTCAAATTCTTACGTGAAATTAATATGCCCCAGATCGTGCTATTAAAACGTTTGATCGTTGTACTACATTGCAATTAGTCTTAATTGTTCCACCGTCCTTCTAAGCACGTCCCGCTTACCACCTTCCGCATTGTCCGGTTGCGATAAGCACGCGAGGGCGGAATCATGACGTGAAGTTTAATTGTGCAAAGCTCTCTCCAGAATTACCATGTGTTTCCGCTAGAGGAAGAACGATAGAGACAGAGTGAAGTGAAGAGAGGGTGCACAGGTGGAAAAGGAAGAGACGTCTACAAGTTGAGAACACTCGAAGCAACAAAAGGGACGGAAGTAAACTCGCGGTTACGTTACATCGTAGAAATTGTAGAAATTACTCGTGAAGATATTTATGTTACCGCAAAAGAGACCGACAGCGAGAGAGAATGGAGGTCGAAAATCTCTCTCGACCGTCTCCGGAATACCCGTTGCATCGTGTTTACGTTTTATCCGGTACAGACGGTCGGGAGAAATCTTATGGCTCCTTTAGTTTGTCGCCGTCAGTCCCTTCAAGAGGCGCGTCGATGGCCCTTTTTTACTTGTCGCGGCCCACTGGCGAGAGCGTCCTTTGAACTCCCTTCATTAACACCTGGATCGCCGGATATTACCTCAACCTCCCTCGATCGTATCCTTTGATCAACCCCCTTTCGGTCTCCGCGACTGCGGGCATAAAGTAATCCGCGGCACCGGCCGCTTTCAAAGAATTTTCCGCTGGCTTCCTTAACCGAGGAGGGGAGAAAAAATAGCAATCCTTTTGGATTTTCGTACCTCGTCGGGCAAAAAGGACTGCCGACCGAGCACGGAGGAGGATCCCTTTTACCCTCTTTCGCACGGTTGACCGACGAATCCCGAGTTTCGACCTCTCGCGAGGGGTCGGGCCCGCACGATTCCCGACGTTCTGATGCGAGACGCATATTTGACTGCGTAAGGTCAACGGTCAAGCGAAGTTTAACTCGGTCGAATTAACCTTCCTATTGCACTGCGATCAATCCGAGAAACTGCAGCGAATTAAACTCATCCTTTCAAATTATTAGGAAACAAATTGATTGATTATTACAATTGATAGATTATTAAAGCACTGCTATTATCAGTTATTATTACATACTCGCGTCTTTCTTGAAGCTAACTTGTAAAAAATCTTTATAAATTTTTAATTACTTAAAAAAATATTTTAATATTTTCATCTAAGGATAAACAAAATTTTCTTCAACGTGCTCTTGATTGGAGGGAAGGGGGGGGGGGGGGGTAAATTTATATAAAATTTTCCAGATTTATGTGAATGATCACATATTAATGGATAGAAAATCAATTGATAAAAGGATTATTAAACGATAAACGGAATGTATATATATGTATATATCTTTTATTACAAGTTAAAATTGTGCCTCGCTTAAATAATGTTATTTAGGAATATTGGATGAAATGAAAGACCGCGAAGAAATACGATCGCTTCGTGCTGCTTCAGAGAAGCCAAGAAAGCGAATTTGACGGTTATTCAATCGCGTAAACATTCTCATTTGCGCGGTCGAAGGTATGGACAGCGTCCAACCGGGCGAATCTAATATTAAAACGCGCTAAATTCTGCTTGCGGAGAATCTATCTCTCAAAATAACTACCTCCAGTGTATCCTCGATGTTGCCCATATAATCGTATCGACGTGATATCGGAGTAGCGGGAAGCGGTCCATTGTCTTCTGTACGCCGTCTAACTATGCACAAAAGCACATACATATCGCGGAAATTGCCGACGTAATTATCCTTATCTCTAATTGAGAAACTCGGTCATGCAAAACGATACCACGCCTGTACGATAACTAAGAGAACAATCCGATCTTCACCGGCAGTCTGTTATTTTATCGTTAATTATTATTAATTAACGTTACGTATTTCAAATTTTGTTCTAAATTTTGTCCCCCAAAAAATATTCCGTCTCACTCGACACGATCGCAATTTACGCTCTAGCTCTTCTCGATTTTCTCCTTTTGTTTTTTTCGCAAAAGAAGCGAGACGCTGCGACAGGTTAGAGCTGTTAGAGTCACGAGAGAACGTCGCCGAGAAGAAAAAGAGTTTTTCCGGACTTTTCTCTCGAGCTTCTTCTCCGGGCGCCATGGGCGTCCGATCGAATGGGATATTGGAAACTTTATTCACGGCTGTCAGTGAAGAAGGACGAAGCTGGAGCGTAGGACGAGCCTCGAATGCGCTCCTCGAATGGCGGCGGCTGTAAACCATGCATCTCGTTCTTCCCATTCAATAAGGGGATGCGCAATGATTTAGGCGAAGCTGGCCGGCCGAAAAAGGTGCAATAAATAGGAAAAGCTTACGTGCCCGGAATCCTATCGTGGCCACCCACGCCCTTCGGGATCGCGTCGATCTTTCGGAGGGACGAATCGTCGTAGTCGGACATATGGGCGCGAGGGATAGCGGACGGCCCTCGATATTCCTACGGAATAGATTTTCTTCCCATTGCATTCACGTGGATCCTCGACCGTTCTCGATTGGACCAAGTCGTCCGAGAATACGCGCACCTATCGGAATAGGGTGGCATAATTCCGGTCTGATAAAACACGGATGATCGACGAAAGAGATCCCCGACCCGGGGGTCGTGTGTGTGTGTGTGCGCACGCACGTGAGGGTGTCTTTTATCGCGGCCTTATCGAGACGGAAAATCGACTGGCTGGCTTATTGACGATGCCATTTGAATGCACCGCGCCCCGACAGCCTACGTATGTATGTACGTACGTGTACGCGCACGTGTACGCGTAGCTCGTGCAGTTCACTCGTGAACGTGCGGGTTTCGAGCGGGGGATTCGCTATGCTATGAACGCCCGGTGTGGAAGCCAGATTAGATTATGGAATTCAATTAATTAAAAGTGAAACTCCGTCCGGCGTGGTCCGAGTTAGTACGCGGCTAGTCGTCGTAGTTTTTTTTCTTCGTCCTGCTTGCCGAGATCGTCTGCGGCTAAAAGCTGACCGGTTAGAAAGACGAGGTTGCAGCCATTGTTGGAGCCAAATGCGAGAAACACTTCGAATTTCTATCGATCCCAGCGGAATGGTTGTGTGTAATTGAACGGTTAGCCGGCTTTGCGCCCGCGGATATTATCACTAGTTAAAATTGCACGAGATGGACATCCTTTTTGAGTCGTATCGGTTTAGCACCTTTCGGATTGTCAGTTCGATCAGGGTAATCACGTTATCGCGAGATATATGTATATATCGCGAATTGACGCATATGAATCGTTTATGACACGAATGTGAAATAAGCGCGGCTGAAATCTGGGATTCCTTCCGGTTAGCGCCAATGTAATTAAAGGTAATTGAACTATTTCGTGTATAAATATTCGGGTAAGCGAGCGAGCTGCTCGCCTCGCTTGGCCCCGTCACGTGTGATCGCGGAATTTAATTGCGCCAATTAAATTTCGCTCTTGATTCGACAAGTCTCGCTATATATTATTATGCAGCATATCAAAAATCGCATTTGCTATGCGCTGCGCCAGTCATTGAATTATACGTCATACTGGAGCACGTCATTGTTTTTCGCATGGGTATGGACAAGGATCGAGAACTGTCAGTTCTCGTCTAGTAAATTCCGAATGGTTGAAAACATAAGTTTGCTTGTGTCATTGACGTATGACCAGCGGCAAAAAAGTTAATAAATTACTGTCGTATTGAAATTTACTTGTTCCCTAATGTATGCTGAAATTTAAAATATGATGACAAATATCGGATGCAAATAGAAATGTAAAAATTTCATTATACGGGCAATAAGAGATTTCGGCAACCTTTATTTTAATTGAAATCATTTTTATTAATTCAACTTGAGATAGTTGAATTTTTTCAATAGTCTCTGGGAAAAGATATTATATACATGGGCAACAGATATGTGATAAATTTTTTTAGTTACGACAGACAGCAAGTTGAAGAGAACCGATTCTCTGTCAGCTGTTTCTCTGTCTGTTTTTAATAGAAGTCGTACGTTTTCGATACATATATAGTTCAATGACGCTGACCATGTAAAATTGAATAGCAATATTTGTTTTCCACATAGCAACGTGAGATTTCATACCGAGCGGTAATTTTAGAAGTATGATTGATTTTGTAACGTATCGGGTTTCTGTACACCGTGCAGTCGACTTATCGGCGTACTTCGATCACCAAATGGTATCAATGTGCGCAATCTCCTACAAAAACGGGGAACAAAATTAAATAAATCAAAGGATGGACGAACGGGTGGATGGAAGGGAGGGGGGGCTCGGAGCCACCCTCTGTGTGTCTCTTATCTCCCGTCTACCTACGTTTCTAGGGTCCGTCCCCATGGTCGGGGGAATCCTTCGTTTACGATTCTAACCCGGACGAATCCCTTAAGCGAGATTTTCAAGACTGCGCGCCCGTAACTCGTAGAAATGGTCCCGCCAGGAAAAACTTACCTTCGAACGACCCTAAACTTCTCACCGCGTATAAACTACAAAATACGGACGGAGGTGATTCCTCGTACATTCAGTGAATTACAATTTCAGCTTGCCCAGTAAAATTGATAATAAATAATTAGGTACCAATGAATGTTTTTCTACCCACAGATGGAAAAAGAAGATACAATGACAACTTTTTCAATAAGGTGGCATAGTTGCAAAATTATTCAATTGAAGTTTAAAAGACTTTGACTAATCATATCTAAAAGGATAAGTTTGACAAATTTTTAGTTCTTAATTATCTTTAATTACATTTCTTTCTGTAACAGATTTAACATAAAGTTCAAGTTGTATTGATATTTAACATTTGTGTATTCGGGATGTTCTACAAAGGTTTTTTAAAAAAAATATTGACTCCGAGCTCATTGCGAGCTCAGAATCCACGTATATTTTATATAAACGATATTTCTAGCAAAAATGGGATACGCGATCTTTAAAGAGAAATGAAGTACCACGCGAATCAGTAAAACTGGTAAAATTATACGGGAGAAGAAGTTGTGTGCGCAAAATCGACTGCACTTTTTTACGTCTCCGCCGGTGGTGCCGCGGAGAATGGCGAATCCAATTATCGATTCGCACGTGCAGATTTTTAGCCATGCATATTCACGCCAGTGACCGCCAGTTATCGTCGCTGCGCTTTCCACGGACGCATATAAACGCACAGTATGCGTAACGACGCAATCAAAATGATTTCAATTCACGATATTAGCGGCGCCCATTGAATCGCTCACGAAAAATAAATCGCATGAAATAACACAAATCTTGTTTGGTTCTTGCAATGCGCTTCGATATATCTGGCGCATTCATTTTGCATGCTCATTCATGAAATGCGTACAATTTTAATCAGAGCATTCCTCGAAAGCATATATGAAAAATGTTTTTTTTTCCCGCCGAGATTACATATCGTCGCTAGACATATGTCAAATTCGGCAAATAGACGCATATCGAAACAATAGCGCGCAGTTTGCACAACTAGCTTCTGCTTCGTAGGAGTGTGCGAGTCTCGATATCACTGTGAAAAAGATTTTAATTTCAAGTTTGCAGTTTGGTTTATCAAAGCTCATTTCGTAATACAACACTTTCAATAGCCCGTACATTAGCCATTCGCAATGTGTACGGTTCGTTAAATAAATAATTTGAAACATTAATGACCGCGGCTCAGTTTAAGCGCTGTAATATTTGATCGATGCGCCATGTGCATTGCGAACGATCGTTGTCGCATGCGCGCACAGAACGCTCTATCGTTTGACGGCATCGTTATTCAAATCGTTACTATTATATGTGGACTTGTAATCATAACATCCTATGTCCAGCGTATCCCTGAAAACATTCCTTTGACGTACATTTCATGGATCGTAGACTCCTGCACAATGTATGCATATCGCGTGGGTGTATTCACGCTCGATTAAATGCGTCCATTTACGCGTCATCACATACGCAAGTAATTTCTCATTGCAACAGTCCAATCTGTCGTCCTTTATGTGGAGTCTCGTTAAAGAAATTAACAAGATTGATTTGTCGATATTTGTGTTAATTCCCATACAGTTAAAGGTAAACTTTATCAAGATACTTCTCAGATAAGAATTTAAAAATGTATGAAACAAATAAAGGGAGATTGATTTGGTTAGAAAAATTAAAGTCAAATTTAAAACTTAAAAATAAAGACGGAAATTATAAACAGCGCTGATCCCTTTCAATCTGCTCTTTATGAAAAAACGTTATCAGTGTTCACAGATATATTATATTACTGCAACATGTGGTAAAAACAAACTTGGATAATCCGCAGTTGTAAGAGATATTATAAGGGCGCTTACTCTCGACATACGGTCCTCGAGGTGAATTTGAGAATCAAAAAAAAAAAATAGTATCGATGCCCTGGAAATATCGCGATATCGCACCCTTGAAACCCGCTCTTAACGCGGCTTTCGGAAGCCGAGTCTTTCGCATAACGTACGCGTATCACGTACGTGCAATCAGGAGGGGCGAAGCTTCGGTGTGTACGTATACGTACGCAGCCCACATAGGATTTCACGTACACGTACATGTATACTAAAGGGGGTACACAGCATCCCTGTGCATGCAGCCTCGAAAGCGACTATTCCCAAGGCGGCTATAGAGCCACTCGAATACATTCTGCTTTCGTTCCTGAATGCAAACCGGAATGATAGCCAGCTGATAGCACGAGCGAGTCACGATCGGTCACTTTGACAAACCCTCCCTCGGTAGCCGAAGCGTCCTGCACGAATCATCACTACCCATCCCGTCTTTGCGCTCTCGTCTCTCCGCGCCAGAGACGATTCACCCTTTCAGATTCTGAGCTCGGATAATTTTCCTAACGAATCGGTTTCGTGTGTGGAGTCGTGAAGCGACCACGGTGGAATTAAATGGTGGATTAATCGATTCTGATGCACGATAGCATGCTATGATTAGGATGATAAGGAGAGAGAGAGAGCAGAGTATGTGTGTGTCAGTACTGCAGTACACTGTTCCTTCAAAGCAAAACCGTAATTTTACGGACATTGTGGATCGTGCGTAGAATTTAATAGGTCCGTGGACACATGTACATTTATGTTTTACTTTTACCCCAGGGACGATCACGTGCATTTGCGAAGTGAATGCATTAATGGAGTTATGTATATTAATCATACGGTTTTCCAGCATTCCCTTGCGATTAGTTTGCGCATATTGCAATAACATAAATATTTCACATATGAATTAATTGTTAGATTTATTGATTTTTATAATTATCATAACAAGCGGCAAGAGGTATTGTCCACTTAATACGGACATATTATTCGTTAACTCGTAAACGTATTGATTTAAGTGTAGAAAATTTGTGTGATTTGCAAACAGCGGAATAAAATATTTACGGTTTCAACGGTATGAAAGAATAGAATATAGGAAACCGTTGATTAAATGGGACAATTCGTAACGAATGATAAAATTAATAATTATCACAAGATCATTGAAAACTAACGGGCATCTATTTATTATTTATTATCAGGCATCGTAAGACCATTATATTATTGTTATTAATATAATATGTTAATTATATTGGTCATAATTAGTTATATATTAAATTATAATTATACCGATTAATTTTATCATTGAAAATTATATTGCCTCATTTATCCAAAGCTCGCAATTGGTCCACATTTTATTCGTTCGACTCTGCGCATGTTAAATTGAAATTTACATCATTTCATATTTATCTTTTAAGGAGAAACTTCTGCAAGCTGACAACGCTTAAAGAAAAATTACGCTAAGTTGCTTCTTGTAAAAAGATTCATCGACATGAGAAAAAATTGTCTTATCCCTCCTCCCTCCATCACTTTTTTGTCAATGCCTCGTCATCCCTCGATGTTCCTACGAAGATTATAGCTAGCTACGCCAGCTGACTGCCCTTAGCGCGGGCTTGACATATCGTTTTGATAAATCGCAACAATTACTCAACACTACTCTAGAGCGCATATGTCCCAGGAAATCGGGGTTGCCTCAAAACTCATCTCGCCCCTACGTTGTTCTGTAGCTGGGAGCGCTTTTTGTCGAGGCGTGTCCGATATACTCAAGGATTATGCGAACGACGTTCTGCCTAATTGTAAATCGATATTGTTCCGACCCTCGTCAAATTAAACCGACGTAATAATATTGCATGTTATTGGAAGAGATTGCAACGTTAATAATTATCGCTTTTCTTTTTAAAAAGTTTCCTACACAACTCTATACACGTATATTGATTTTATATTTAAAAGAGATTTTATTTTTAAAATCAGGAATTTACCAATGCATTGCAGTTTTCTATATTTATAAATACTAGTGGTGGTGGACGCGCGCTTCGTGCGCGAAATTTCTCATTATTATATAATGAAACAATTTTTGTAAAGATTTAAGATTAAAAAATATTTAATTCTTTAATCTTTTTCGATAATCTAACGAACTGTCACAATAATTTTTAACTGTCACGTAACTTTTTAAAAAGTAAAGCAAAAAATTATTTTTAAAAGCAAAAATTAGCAAATAATTCTCATCTTACTGGTTACGTTCTGATAATTTGGCTCAGATAGCTTAGAATCCCTAATTCCCTACCTATATTAAGTTATCTGAGTCAAATTATCACAACCTAACGAATAAGATATGATTTGCTAATTTTTTGCTTCTAAAATTATTTTTTTGAAAAAAAATTTCTTTGCTTTAATTTTTAAAATGTTACGAAAGCTTAATGTTAAATAACTTTTTAAAAACTAAAGCAAAAAAATTAATTTTAGAAGCAAAAAATGGCAAATAATTTTCATATCTTCTATATCAATATTATTAAAGGATAAATATAGTCTTTTTTTTAGAAATGTATGGGCCGTGCTATACTATTTTTGATCACATTTTCCTTTAATTTTTATTAACCGTTTTACAAAAGGTGAAGTACGTATTAGTAACTAATATGAATAGAAACACTGAATTTTGCAAGGACAGAGACGCCGGCAGGCGCGAAATTATAGATGCGTATCAACCGCACGTGAACCAAGCAGATAATGCGCGAAATGAATAGGTCGGCTCGACAATGAGGGACCACCGTGACTCTTTCATACGCTTGATCCGGGCTTAACTCCTCTCCCCTTAATCAGTTTCCGATCCCCTAATGATTTTGGGTGCGGTTATGATCCTCATGGTGCGTCCATTGATCGTCAATATGATGTGCATCGCCACTAGATGCACGAAGGTAGAAACCTCACAGCGATGTTCCATTTATCGTTTATAAACTGGTCATCCTTTGATATCAATTTTGAATACCATTCAACGGTCGCAGATGACTCTTGAACTATCCTCAATTTGTATTCCAAATAATTCAGCGATTGCTCGTATCTACGTGACAAGTGTCTAATTAATCTTTAATATTTGTCTTTAATATTTGAAAATCTTGCGAAAACAACAACATTTTTGCAAACTATAAAAATAATTTTCAATCCGCAAGCAATTTCGAGCAAACTAATGCTGTAGGAAACTAGTGACTGTCGCACATAACGGCAATTATTCACGCGGTTGAGGCCTACAATCAAATTAATCAAGCCGGAAGTGAAGAGTAGGCGCGGGACAGAAAGCGGATAAGAGAAAAGGATAGAGAAATACTCAATTAAGCTCCGAGGCTTTTCGTCTCTCCTGGGGTCTCCGAGATTTATCCTGGATAACCGGCTGTGCCGGTTGCGTATTTAAATGATGGCGCTTGGAAGGGGACAGTGAAATTGACGAGGACATAGAATTCGAGACGAAAGCTCTCCTTTCTCCATTAAACAAACCTATAGAAAAAGACGAGTAGCAACGCGCGAGTCTGTGGTGATCGAGAGTAGTTAAGATTGTTAACCTGTTGGATCGATTTCTCGTGGATACACTACGAGATCAGGTTACGGAGGTTCAAGAGGCGGACGTTAAGATGTCGAGTGTACCCTTGAAATGCCGATGGCACTACTACCGAGAAATCCCCTTCATTCCCTATCTTTCGTAACCAGCAACTACCTTCTTGGACAAGCAAGCAAATTTGTAGTTTATTTCTTACATGGAATCCTCAAATATTGTATTAAATCATTAACGTGTATTCTATTTGGTAGACAGATATTATACATATAAAATGAACGGGAGAGAGAGAGAGAGAGAGAGAGAGAGAGATATATATGCTTTAATTATTTAGACACATTTAGGAAGAGTGTAGTATTTTTGTTCTTAAATTAAGAGAATTATTTTTAACAATGTTTTATTGATTTTTTTAAATAAAAAAATTAATTAATCATGCAATTAAATCAATATAAATATCATTCAAAGTTAACGTCAGAAAAATTAATTTTGCGATTATATTTTTTATAATAGAAGACATAATTTAAATTGGTTGAATAATGTCATTTTGCAAGATCATTATGCCAAAAGTAGAGTATGCCACGTTTTTTAATACAATATTAGAGTATATTCAAACACTATCTCTTATCCCTCCATTGATCGCAGTTCTAAAGTACGAACCGTACAATAAAGATCGTCGCTCGCGTGTGGTCGAAGAAAATTAAACTGCGTCATGAAACGACAATAAACAACCAACGCCGTGATTGACGCGCGAGTCGTATGCGATGGCTTTCGAAATGAACGCCGAGTGCGGCTGCAAACTGCATATATGTGTGCACGTATCCGCGTTCCTGACCGAACGGGCAGTAGAACGACACGCAGTGCATTTTGCGTCGACGGCGACTGAAAGGGTGAATTAT
The DNA here is from genome assembly GCA_021460005.1 of Tetramorium alpestre. Taxonomy (NCBI): domain Eukaryota; kingdom Metazoa; phylum Arthropoda; class Insecta; order Hymenoptera; family Formicidae; genus Tetramorium; species Tetramorium alpestre. Next base: position 310,264 of record JAJVSH010000144.1, on the reverse strand, counting down.
TGTGCGGCCATGACGCCGCGGATCGAACTTTTTAATTCGGTCTAATAACCGGCATCGGCGGGTCACGGAAAAAAATTCGCCGGCGAGCGATTTCAAATCGCTCGGCTAGTCTCACGCCGCTTTCATTAATCCGCTGATCGTCTCCATCGGACCGCACGTTATTGCGACCGGCAAACCGGTTTTTCTTCCATCAATCGCAGGGCGACAAAGGGAACAACGCGCGAGAGGCGCGAGAACTCACGTACGACGTTGTAGCTCACGTTAAATTAGGGTCACGTGAAGAAGATGGACTTTTTTTTGTTTCGTGCCTTGGCGGCGCCTCACCCTCGCGCGATTTACCCTTAGGCGTCGGGGCGATTGCCGGAACGTCGTCGCCCCAAGTCGGTCACGCCGAGCTTATCGGGGCTTTCCTTCGTCGATCGATACCTACCTAGCGTAAACTCGTTGTGGTAATTAATGACTCGAAAGGATAAACGTAGATACTCAATGAAAATATTAGTCCTATGATATATCGCCGTGGCGCACGAACTGCGAGCAAGATATGAAATTTATTACAAAGATGTGTTTTCGTAACTTTGTAGGTAAATATCAAAGTTCCAAGATTTCTTCTAAAATAAAAACTAATTGTAAGGGAAGCCAGATTGAACTAATCATATAAAACATAACACTATACATACTTATATAATTTATATAAATATTTTATAATTACAACACTATGATANTAATATAATATAATCTTTTCTGTGCCAGACATTAATATATTGTCGTATTCATCATTAGATACTATATAATAATAATGATAATAATAATAAAAGCTGCATGAGATGTAAACGTGAAGATAAGATAAAAATCCGCAGTGTTCGCGGCAAGAGAACAGTGGGAATCCTCTTATCGTTTGGGCATCCTTCGTTTGTATCTGCAAGCAACACAGGAGCGAAGAAAAACCGACGAAGCGTTGATTAAAATGCATTTGTTGAGTTTTTCGCCTGGACTCCCTTTCTCGCATACCGGCAGTCGTCGCGCGTGATGCGTCACGTTGCACGCGCTCTGGCCGCGTGTCCGTCGTAATTAACGCTAATTTTTTAATTAGAATCTCGGTCGGCAACAGCATCAACGTCAAGCGTGTACTCTCTCGCGAGAATGCCGGGGTTTCATCGCGACGAGAAAAACGGACGATAACGCGGACGAGAGAGAAGCGAGATGAAGGAACGTGAAGATAATAATATCCGCTTAACGGGCGGTGGGCATGAGCGTTGAATGAAAAAAATTTCCTGGATTTCGTTATGACGGCGACGAAACACCGTCCACGCCGCCGTTACTCGCTTAATAATCAGTGGCACGTATATTTCAACGTAGACACCCTGCTAGTGTCTCCTTCATTTCGAGGACGTAGCGCAATAGTGCAACAGCGATCTCTTGACAACGCAGAGACTCTCGAAAAGTACAATTTATAAACACAGCAGTAATACTTCAAAAACGTATATAATGTAATATTAAATATTTTTTCTTGAAGTTACATGATAGTAATTATAAAGAAAAAATATTTTTTTAATCGTAATCTGAAATATATCTACGTCCAGGTGTACGCGAAACGATAGTCCCAATTCTTTTCTCTCTGAGATTACAAAATAAAATTATTCTGGATCAAAATCCCTGTTGGAAAACAAATTCCGTATTTTTAACGCATAGATGCGGCATCCACCAAATCCGCCAATTTGTTCTCTGCTCGGCAAACATACGAAGTCAGCTATGTCACTTTGACGATCTAATGACTTCGCTTTCATCTTCGTACCGGGCACGCGGTCACCGGAAACAGATAGGCGCGCTGGGCGTTCTGGCTCTAGCATCCTCCTGGTTCAATTTGCACTTGGCTCGGCCCTTTGCTCTTCTCGTGACAGGATGCCTTTCAATTATTCCGTCCACGCCGCTCCGTAATTTGAGCTCTACACAGTGGTCGCTCTTTTTCCTCTCCCCCCGGTCGGTCGGCCGGACGAGCCCGACGCACCCCTTTTTGTTGTTTTATTTTTTGCCTTTTTTTTTGAACACGTGAAAACTGCGAAGTATACCGCGGGGGAGACACAACGCGAGAATTGCCGTAAAACGATGGCGAAAGTGCGGGGGGAAAAAAATGGGATTTTCGACGATGGCTCCGCTACCGAGAGCAAATGGGCTTTCGATCGGCTCGAATGACCATGACTTTAATTGCGTACTTTGTTCGGCGCCATCGTGTAATTTCCGGCGTTCGCCGGTGGTTTATGTACCGCGGCGATGTAACGGAATTTGGCGCACGCCATAAACACGCCAAATGCCGTTGTTTTATCGGCCATAATGGGACAGGTTGTATCGTCATGATCTACCGAATTAACAGCCGGCATTTACGACGTATGTCGCGCACGCGAGTAACGCGTGCTGAAAAGTCGATGTATTAATACGTTGCCGCATCGTACCGCGATAAGCCCGATAGAGGATGACAAGTAATCGCATCGTAAATCTAAACGAATCATTCTATCCGAGAGATATTGATTCACGTATTATTTTTACATGAAAGTTTATTCTGATAAATTGACTGAAATTTATGCTATTAATTAATAAGATCTCGAGACGATGTTTGTAGATTATAAGAAAAGATGACAAATTATGCTTCATAATTCTAACTCACGATTTGTTTCTCATGTTTCAGGTAAGTAAGTCTACAAATGGCTGACCGGCTGCTTGCAAAAGTGAACGATTGGGAGGGATTACCGCTGTGAGTCATTAGCAAATATCTTATTCATTTACGATGGTTCGATTTGCAAACTGATTGGTGGACTCGCTCTCAGACACCCTCAACAAATTCAAGACAACCCGCGCGCGAATTCGAGGAATTAATTAGTGAAAATCCGAGGGGGATCGTGGGTAGTCGGGGGATTGTAAAGATTGGACGGCAGGCCATATCTAAGGGTTCGGGGAAGGGATGGTAGACTTTGGTACTCGAGACTTCGGCCTTCGAAACCCTCGCAGCAACGGGTCTCTCCCTCGGGAGCTGCTCTTCCCTCTCCCTCCTACCTTCTCTCTTCTCTTCATTCAACCCCGCGTCTCTCCATTTTCCAAACCCTCTATGTTGGTAGATGACTCCCTCTCTTTCCCTTTCCATTTCGCTCTTTACTGTCGTGCTCTCTTTCTTCCCCTTCCGGCCCTTCATCGCCGATACTTCATATTAACCGCATCTCTCCGTCGGGCCGTTATCGTTATAATAAAGAAGAAGGAAAAGAATGAGGACGAACGAAAAACGAGAAAAACCAACATCACCGCCGCCGAGACGCAAAAGCACGATGGCGTCCGATTATCTGCGAGCGCCGACAAAACCTATATCGCAGACTGGCTCGTGCCAGATAATTTCAGGGGGTGATATTTCTCAATTGCACGATTCGCAGCCGCTTATCCGCATAATGGCCAGACTAAAAAAGCATTTCGAGACGCTACGAGCGATTCGGAGTCGCGATTTCGCATTCTGCGGAAATGGCGATTTGCAGGGGTTTCAGAAGCATTAATAACCATAATGCAAACGCATTGCGGGATTACGATATTTGGAGAAAGATAATAGCTTGAATTTGTATTATATAATAATAAATATCTGAATTTCAAATATTAATTTTCATAGCTTTTAATGCACATGTGATATTTATTTCTTTTGTTTTTATAAAATGTTAGCATTTCATAAATAAAAATTATTATATATGGTGAAAGAAAGTATGTAATCTCGTTGTTAACGTCATAAAATAATAAAAAATAATAAAATAATAAAAAAATAACAAAATAGTGAAAAACAGCACAATTTAATTTTATATATTCATATTTTATATTTTCAACAATTTAGAGAAAAATATTGTGCATGATCATATTTGTATTTGTCAGTCTTTGATATTTTTATCGAAAAGTCACTTCTCTGTCATCTTCTAAATTGTACATATACGTGAGGTTTACTAATACGAAATATTGGAGTAGTTAACTGCATAGTCAACATCAAAACATGATATCCACGTAAAACGTAAGATCCACGCAGTAATTGAATGCCATTGAATAACCATCTCGGAAATAATGGCCCCTTATTTTCCCACCGTTTCCTTCGAGAAATGAGTTCTCGCGAATACCGGAGCGAAATGAACGCCACGTAGTTGTCTGCCGGTCTTCTGCTATCTAAATTACGTTTCGAGGGAGAGAAACCGTGGTTATTTATTTCTTCCGCGGCATCATGCATTTCGCATCCGACGAAGACATCCGACAAAACTCGCCGTTGAATCTTTACTAAGGCTCTTTCGTCTCCGTTGCTTTTTTGTCCGTTCGCTCGCGAAAAATTCAGGATCTGCGATTAGGAAGAGTACATATATTAAAACTACCGTTCTTTAACTCGTGAGAACAAGAAAAGCTAATATTTTAAATGTATTTTATACATTCTTCCATCTTTCACAGTAGTCAATATTAAACTAAATTCAGTTTCTTTTTTAATAAGTTATTTTTGAATAGTTTTCTCTCTCTCACTTTATTGTAAATTCATAATAAAAGTACGCGGAAATATACGTGCATTTGTATTATAAATCCATTCATACTTTTCCAACAAAAATGCTTTTATGTCATAAATCTATTCATACTTTTAACAATATTAAGTTCTAGCCCTTCTTTATTGGAACTGAGAGAGTAATTACTCTTTTCAATTTTTTTTTAGGAAATTATCTTGAATATACATATCAAAGTAGAAGAATCATTTATTTCTCTTAAATTTATTAAATTGCAATTTTATGGATCTTTCAAAAATTATTCAACTTAACTTTCATCGGAAAAATCGCTATATATATAATTTTTACAACGTGTTTGTTCATTTTTTTATTCCATATTTTCTTGGTAGCCGACGAATTTCATTTTCGAAATATTCCTCACATTCCACATGTGTCCAATGGTATCGAGGAATTTTTTTAGTGTAAATTATGACTGTACGCGGAAAAGGACGAACCCTCAAGCCTAAGTCTCGAATAAATCATCTCCCCATTTTTTAAAATCCCACTCGATTATCCGTAGCGCCCCGAGATGAATATTCAATTCGCATTTAGTGCTCACACTCAACGGTGGCGTCTTTTTCACTATCAAGCATGGGACGAATGACAATTAATTACATTTTAATTACACGTTATCCTCATTACGCGGTGATTGTATTAATAGTTAGACATTTCCTGCAGAGATTTGATTAACTCGATTATTCTCAGTATCGAGATAAATGTTCGCTCGGTATTCATCTCGGCACGTTTAACATGAACGCGCGAACGCTAATCATGTCACGAACTATATAATTACATTGTCGATTACAATTATTAATCAGACTTCTTTCGCAAGTTACCCAAATTAATCGAGCTAACTGAACAATAGATCGTAATATCAAATTTGGTCGCACTGTAGCGAATATTGTAAGCGAATTTCGCGGATATTAAAATTAAAATTTCGCAAAAAAAATGTTCGCAATATTGCTTAAAAAATATTCAAATACATGGAATGTTTAAAAGATCCGTAGAGGTATTTATATTAAAACTAAATGGCTTTTTTTTATTTCATATGAAATTAGATTGACATTGTGTTCAATATTACATTTAGGTACGTATAATTGTACATTCTTTCCCCTGGTCTTAGTTCCGCATGGAGATTTCGCGAGATGTTTCCGATGCCTTTTATGTGCCTTTACGCGGCTCGAGCCAAGTCGGAAACAATTATTTATAATGTGTTTCCTCCAGACGTCTGATTAACCCCGTGGGTGAATGAAACTCTCGCCTCTCCGGTGTGCGCTCAAAACGGGTATTTGATTATTCATCTTCTTTCTTCCTAGTTTTCTTTTTCTTTTTACGACTCTACGTCGCTGCGCCAGAGTGAAAAGAGGGTTGTGAAACCATGGAGGGCCTACAGTGGTGCAATCCCTGGGGCTGCTCTGCCTCCGTCTACACTCTCTCCCCTTACTACCGCAGCGACTCCTTTCACTCTTCTGCATTCGACCACCCCAGGCGAAGGATAAGGTATTCTAATGCCTCGGAGTCTGCCCGCCTTTCACTCCCTCTTTCTCTCTCTCTCTCTCTCTCTCTCTCTCTCTCTCTCTCTCTCTCTCTCTCTCTCTCTCTCTCTCTCTCTCTCTCTTTCGTCCCTTTCGTCCTTAACCCCATCTTCTCCGTCTACCTATCGCCTTTCCGCAGCGTAACTTCCGTCACTGTTAGTTGTCGGCTCCACGAACCAGTCTGTACCCTCTCACTCGTTCTTCTTTTTCCCCCAGTTTTTCCTTTTTTTTCCATATCCACCACTGCCGTCGTGTATTCGTGAATAAAAACCGAAGGGCACGCCAGGCGGTCTGGCTCTCGCGGGAAAATGGAAATCCGATATTGGTACTTCGCCCTTTAAAAGGAGTGCGCGCGCCTACCGATACGAAACGCGCGTAAATTCTACGGTTCCGCGCTCCGCGCGGCAATTTGCCAGATGAAAAATCGCCCCTCGACGGCGCAATGGAGCCCCGTTGAAAAACTCGATCGCTCGTGCCCGCCGGTACATCGAGACTTTTGCACACAAACCGAAGTTCCTCCACCGAAGGTTATTTATAAACGCCATGTATATAAATGCAAAGTGGAGAGTTGCGTATTTCATGCGTAATGGTTTGTTACACACGGATTCGAACTTTGGTTAGTCCAATTTTCAAAGCTATAATAAACATGAAAAACTGTACAGTAATTTCCCGTTGCCATAGTGCACAAATTAATCATGAAAGTAGAAAATTGAATTAATTTATATTAATTGATATGATGTGTGAATAATCAACATTCAGATTTCTTAAGTGATATAAACAGTTGCGATTGCGACGAAGTAATGTCTCCGACTATCGCAACGAGGTATGTCATGGGAATTGTACGTAGCTGTAGTCGAGAATACAGGGAACGCGATCATCAGACAAATCAGGAGACAAGTTACAGTAATACATTGGCGTTGACCAAGGAAATTTATAATGTAATTGAAAAATTTTTAAGCACAAATAGAGAAGGAGGGGACATCTGCGAGAGCGGCTGTAAGCGGTCGTCGGAGTGCAGAGTGGAAAGTGTGAAGGGGGATATGGAGAGAGTGTCGGAGGGTAGGCCGCGAGAAGAACGAGCGGAATTTATTATCACGTCAGCAAGTAGTCGTTATGTTGCCAGGAAAATGGCACGGGGGGTTGGAAACAGAGAGTAGGCCGTAGACCAGAAGAAAGACGGGAGGAAAGAGAAGGAGCCGCGAAAGGAGTGAATTGAAAGAAGAAAGAGAGAGAGACTTAGCCCGTAATGCGCCGAGAGAGGGTGCCGTTCTTATCAAATCGTGAATAACGACCGGCTACCATTGTTATATATCTCTCGGCCGTCAATTTCTCGGGTGAAGACGATCGGCAACATAATCTAGATATTTTCGCGCGTGGTGCGCGTTTATCCTGAAATTCATTCGGCTCTCCCGCGATCGCGTCGATCAACGTCACCCTCAACGCGCGCATATTTACATCCCTAAGATACTTGGCGGGGTCTGATTCTCCGCGATTCTCCCTCTTTCACTATGTAACGACATTGAACGTAACTATTATCGGCTCGATCTCAATATATGATGAGAATTCTACCCCGCCGCTTTCGTAAAAAGATTCGAATCGATTTTATTTGCGAGCGAAAGTAGTGCTCGAGGGAAACGTTCCAAGCGGGAATGCGCTTAGGAAATGTGAAACAAGTTATGCGATGCTTAAATGTAAGGATTCCCTCTCGCCAGTGTTCAGTAAGCTACGAAATATCTTCACGTGAAATATTTTTGAAATCGGATTAACATTCGTGTGATGCGCGCGCGCGCCGCCGCCGCCGTGTCGTTTAAATATTCAATTCCACGTATTCTAGGCGGTTCCGGCGGATTAAAACATTTCTAAATCTCCATCGCAATCCGCTTTTATCTGTTTAACTCTTAATTCGTGGCCGGAAATTTAAATAGAACGCTGCTTATGCGAGTGTGTGCGCGAATTTATCCGTCGCGGAATAGCATGTTCTATAACTTAATCCATTAAAAATTTATCGCTTGGATATGCGTGCGATAAGTACAGCAAGCGATATTTAAAGGTGCATTACAAATAGAGGAATGCTCGGCTCTTGCATGTAAATAGCAGTCTTTTCTCCGAAGAATAAAATATTCCCGTATTTCTTGTGTCGCTAAGCATCCAAGAAATTTGCTGGCTACAGCCTCGATATACACAGGAAATTCTCCTGTGTTGTTTGCTGATTAATGTGTTCGACATTGTTTGAATGTTTACGCAACTTATGTTTATATTGGAGCAAAATTACCTACCTCTCCCTGGTACAATCTAACCCCTCCCGATTTACCGTATTCCAAATCTACGCCAAATGTTTGTTTTTCACACAGACTATAGGTACGCGCATTTACGATATCGCGTTGCGAAAGATCAATTATCAGATTACATCCATTGTTTGGTTATCTCGCGGGTCAAGGATCAAAAACCGAAAAACAGCCTCGGAAAGCGACCAATAATTCAGTCCGGCAAAACTGCAAGAGGTGACAACAGAATACAATAATAGTACATATCGCGATAAAGTTATAGAGGGTATAGAGAGGATGGAATATCGAGTGAACTGGTTTGCCGGTTTAAAACGCAAAATTCATCTAGCACGTACGATCCTCAGTTCTTTGACGCGGACTACATTTTTACTCTCTCTCTCTCTCTCTCTCTCTCTCTCTCTCTCTCTCTCTCTCTCTCTCTCTCTCTCTCTCTCNTCTCTCTCTCTCTCTCTCTCTCTCTCTCTCTCTCTCTCTCTCTCCCTCCCTCCCTCCCTCTCTCTTTCTCTCTCCCGCTTCCTGTTATCAGAAACATGTCCATGTAATATTTACTCGTTCAAGGATCAACAGCGTCGGCTCCGATTGCAATAAGAGACACGAGATTCGCGTGAATTTGAACGTTATAATATAAACCAACGCAGAAATTCAATATAATTAACTCTGGACAGAATGCAGAGAGAACGTTTATTTATTTGAATTTAGATTACTGTGCTTCACAGCGTTTCTCGTACATTCTAATCTCTAAGAAAAGTAACTGCTGTTAATATTAGGATGTTAAAAAATATTAACTACTATTAGATATTGTCAAGACTGAATTTTATTTTTCATTCTTTTATCGAAACGATTTATGTACGTATATGTATATGAGAGCATTAAGTATTTATATATTGAATATGTGAGTACGTATTAAGAGAAGAAACTGAAGGATTACCGAGAATTAATGAAAGCACGAAATATCTGATTAACGATTCAAATAGACGCGTTCGAATAGTTTGCCGACTTCGGCTCGCAAACTCCCGATAATCGGGAGGCAAGCCGAGACTTTGATCGGACGACATAGTAGGTGCGGACGAGTCCGGGAGGAAGATTGATCAAAAGAAACCGGATCCGGATCGCGCGCATTAACGAGGCGGAGACGCGCCGATTTTCGCCGAGGTTCGCGATTGTCTCTCATCGTCGTCGTCGTCGTCGTCGTGATATTTTACAGAACGTCGCGGGGATGCGAAAACGAAAGGGAGGGTAGGAACGGACGGACAGGGGATGGCGAGATTTTCAACTCTTTGCTGATTAAAGCGAATTTCCTATGGCTCTCGCTACCGGGTAATCCGCTTGGCGGGTTTAGCAGCGGCGACGGCGGCGGCGTCGGCGGTGGCGCAGGCACCAACCTCCGTTTCCCTATCCCACGCTGTGTGCCGCTGCCGCTCTGATTTAAATTTATTTACATTTGTCCCTTTTCTACGGCGCGCTTCCTGCGCGGCGCTATGAACCCGACGGCGCTATTGATTTCGTCCTCACTCACGAGCCACCTACTCCCCCGGTCCACTCCCTTCGCCCCTGCCCACCACCCACCGGGCTCTCACTCCCGATGCCCCCTCCGAGCAAAACCCCACACCCGCAACGCCGGGCTTTAGCCGCGGAAATTTGCCGTTACGAAATTCATCGATCGTGTCCTTTCCGACTAGTTTCAAAAGACTACGATGCTGCCTGTAGCGNTGTGAAGAAGAAGAAGGCGTTGCACAAGGGTCATTCTTTTCGATGAGAAAATATAAAGATGTTCGAGTCGCCGATTGAAGGAGAATTTTTATTTTGCATCGGGACGAAATTTTGATATCAGATAAATTTGTTTTGTTCGATAAGATATTTGTCGTTCGGCATAATATTCATTCATTTATTTTTTTCGCATTGCTATTGTCTATTATTTTCTTCACGTATATTCTTGAAAGGCAGAAAAGAACGGATTATCACGAAGGTTCTCTTGTGATCCATGCGAACTGAAGCACATGGACCGTCTCGCGAGGAGAATTAAAAATGCCGGAAGTTAAATGTGAATACGCTAGAGTTATACGTTAGATACGGATAGGGTATACACACCGTGACGTCAGATGAATCGTGAGATCCAATCGGCTTCTATCCGCGCCTATAAGAATTTTACAACGGTATAAATATACCTTCGTCGATATATATCTTTCGATGTTGGCTATGTAGAGCAAAGTTACCACCGTGCCGCACCGTGTTTCTCTCTAAAAACGCTACGGTCGATCGCGAGTGTACGCTCCAATCGTTTCTTATTTTCTTACTATTTCGAGTGCGGCCGCATTTCGATAACTCGTAGCGCCAGTCCCGACCGGAATAAGAATCGGTTTCAGACATTTTTACTAGGATTCCTTCTATTTTTTCTTTTTCTCTTTTCCCCGCTAAAGCACTCGAGGCGCACACGAGCCAACCCTGAAATGGAAGAAAAATTCGAAAAGTCACAGAGAGGGAGATATGGAAGGCAAACATTCGTGCAGCAGTCGCGATAAGGTGGATTATCGTTGATAATTCCACTGGTTGCTCTATCACGGCTAAAAATCTCAATTTATCGCGTCTACAATACAAAATAACATTCTATTTTTATTAACAGTGCATTGCGTGAATAAATTTACGAAAACCATGTCACGTGACATTTCATTCGGAGCAAGTGGCAATTGTAAGATTGTTATGATTATAGTTGTTACAATAATTATTTCGCTGTTCAGTAAAATCAGGTTATCAGGCAACTCCAATTAAAACAATACATTTCAATATTATATGTATATATTATTTCTCTGTACACTCATCAAAATTTATCAACTTGATCAAATTCGGAAGCGTAATCAAGTGGGATAAAAATATTCTTCGTTATAAATCTCGAGATTCTAATTTAGTGGAGAGATTTAAATGAAAGGTGCAATAATACGAAACTCAATCAAGTGAAATGACATATATTTTCGACATTAGTACGAGAGATCGGATAATTAAACCCGAATGTTGCAAAAAATTTCAGCTCTTTTCTACAAGTATCGTCAGAAGAACTGCCACATTGGGATGAGAATATCTGGGCAGCGCTGTTATCCAAAATTTAGTATCGGAACTCTTCCGAAATTACATTTTATAGAGGCAATTCGTTCTGCGCCGCACCGGGATTGGCTTGCATTAATAATGCCTTTATGGGGCGCACCGGGTGACCCCGAAGTCAGCAGTCTGACTCGATTTTTCACAGTGCTACAGAAACGGGCGTCGACGAAAACACGTTTGAAAGGACAGTATAAGCCTCCGCCATTTAGTCATGTCACCGTGGCTCGCTTCGATAACGCGCATCTGTAATAAAAGACATGTACAAAACATAAAGTACGCGATATCGTCATAAAGTATCCCCTCACGGTTTGAGAGTATCATTCATAAATAAAGTGTTTTTAAAATAATCTTCACATTGACCATACATCTATAACAGTTGCAAGATTAAATTATATATATTGAATGATATTACATTGGGATGTATATTTCGCCAAGTATTTCGTATCGAAGTATTTAATATAATTTCAGTGGAAATTTATTAACATGCCATTATAAGTCCTCCTCAGCGTCGAAGATAAATGCATTCAAAACTTTTCCGAAAGCTTCAAGTGCCGAAAGGAAAAGTTAAAGATTAGTCCGTGATTTCCTCTGAAATTTGAAATTCGGATTAACGCGAATTAACGCGGTGTAGTTATGCAAAGTTATTATCGCGATAGAACCAACAAGCGACGGCGCGCGGCCGCGCAACACGGATATCGCGAAATAAAGTTTCCGACGCAAGAGTTTGAAGCTTATGAATGATTCATTACTCAAACAGATACAGCGAAGCGGTCGGTGAGAAAGTTGCCGGACGTTATCTATCTTGGCTACAGCGAGATATAAGATGCAAGTGGCGCGCACTCGCGTCGCGGAGACAATCTGCTTTTGCAGTGATCGAACCGGTCTTTTCGCAAACTGCCGCACGATCTGTAAACTCGTCGTTATCCCCCTTACCAGCGCCGTTAACAACGTGGCAGTAAACGTAACTTGGCGAGGTAAAAAGCGTTTCTCAGCGCAATGCTCGCGATCGTTGCCGTGCGTCGCGATCGCTTTACGATACGTTCTCACTTATATATCCGATTTCGAAATTTCGCGTTATTTACCGTTAGAATCTTTGCAACGAGGCAAGAAATAAACGTCGCCCGCATGCAGACTCGTAAAATAGACATCGAAGGGTGGGAAATGGGCGCGGCGACGGCGGCAGCGCGCCATTCGCAGTTTGTGTGCACACGCTCAATGTGCTCCGGATCGCTGACTTGTCGCACTTTGTCTCGCTATATCGGCGCGCAGTTTTTCGTGGCGAAGTACCGTTCCTCATCTACCTCTCCTCCTCGCGAAAGCGAAGCGGGGCGAGCGCGCCCTACTCGATGACGTCATAAAAATCGGAAATAGTGCCGTAAAATATTGCTTGCGCTGCGCGTTTACGCACATGCGGGGGATTTCTGGTGCACCCTGGCTTCTCTCTCGAGAGAGAGAGAGAGATGCGCCGCGTACCGTCCGACAGCATGTGTCCGCAAGTTAAGAGCACGCATTAAACTTTACTTAAGGTTTAACTATCGTGCTCGCGAAGTCTTTGTTTCATATGAGGTCAAGAACTTCTGAAGTACCGCGGTTATCTTTTGCATTATAAATGTATATCGCGTACATAGAGCGTGTTGAATGGCACTTTGCAAACGAACTTCGTTATTATGGCAGTATGAAATGAAATTTTTAATCCCAAGCTGAATATTTATACGGTCGATTATCTTCGTTCGCGTATTACTTTTGTTAATATTTGATTGTAATGTGCAGGCGGGTAGCTGAGCACAGTTTCATAATGGCTATAGATAATTTTTATGCACCGAGTCTAAAATTGAAAACTTTGAAGGGATAACCTGGAATTAAACTATTTGGTACAATATTAAATTAAAGGCAGGTACAGAAAAACGAATCAATTTCGCGCATTCTCTTGCACTTTCTACATCCAGCGCAAGAAACATCAAAGGTTAACGTGCCCGCTCAAGGAAAACGCATCAAGTTCGAGAACAAAAGCTAACGCTGGGAGAGCGAGGATAAATCTACACCTTACCCCGGAGGCATCACGAACTCGGCAAACACGAAGCAGGAGAAATTACTCGACGCGCGTACACCTCCGTACGTGTAATATATAAATTTAACGTACGCATATAAATCCACGCGCGGGTATTACGAAAGCGTGTCGAAAAGATAATAACTCGGTTTAAGCGTCCTCCGGACAGAGCGCGCGAGAGCTGTGCCGCTCGAGAGTACTGCGAGCCTCTTCGCGCCCAAACATACATATCAGGGTGAGATAGAAAGAGAGAGAGAGAAAGAGAGAGAGGGAGAAAGAGAATGGCGGAGTGACGGAAAGCCGACAACAATTACTTCTAATGTCGGTCGCTTCCAGGAATTGCCCGGTTTTAAGCCCGTCTCTAACACGTCCGACTTAACGTCGCGTCGGGCTATGTTACGAGCCCGATCTCGAGCCCGGCTCGCCAACGGCGATTCCGTTATCTTGCGAGAGCTTTACCGCGGCTTACATCAGTGACACGTTCTCTCGCCGACATGCTGATGCGCCGCTCCGCTCCACAACGCTCCTTCTCACGGCGATCGATCGATAAAAGTCAGAAACTGGTTCTGCCATCGCGAATGTGGGTTACTGCGGGAGGAAGTAAACGCCAGTAGGGTCCGAGCACCCGTGGTTCATTGCACCACCGAGGTGGGAGGCTGAGTAGGGGTTTCTACGACAAGTCGATAATCCACTTTTCCGCAACGCGCGAGACAACCGTTCGGATCTTAACGAATTCTTCGTCTTCGTTCTGGCGAGAACTGTAACATTGTACTTTGCGTCCGCCTGCAAACGTCGTCGATACGTTGGGCTCCAATTGTTAATTAATAACTGACTTTGAATATATCGGTCCCTTGCGAAACTTAAGCAGCAAGTTACAGAATCTCGGTATCTTCAGTATTGCGATGAACGTGGATCTGTTTCGAGGAGTATAGCGATGTATTCTGTCTGTCGGAAGTGATGATTATATATCTATGTAAATTAATGCAGCGCTCTTGATTCTGCAATCTTACAAAGACCTCAGCTAAGACGACGACGACGACAACGGACATCGAGAACGACGGCGACGCCGACGACGAGCGGCTAATGAGAATCTACGACGGATGATAAAGTCAACCCCAAAGTTTCGGGATGGGAACCGCGAGACGGGAAGGAAGGAGGAGAAGGGGTGGCAACTCTCCCGCATAAGCTGACCAAGTTAAGTAATTTGCGCACCAGACAGCTACGGCGAATAAGTCATAACTAAGGTAGATTGTGACTAATTGTGTCCCGGGTGAGGGTCACCGCACGTTTCAGAGAACGGCCGACCGCCAAGACGCATAGGGGTCGCTAATAAGTCGGTTAAACTAAAATTTAGGCCAATCGTGAGTTGCCTTGGCGAAATGATATCGTCACCTGGGACCCGTTCGCACGATCGTGTCGATCTTGAGTTTAAATTAGGTCAACCTCCGTTTTCCTCGAGTAACGAGAAAAATCAAGTTTTATATCTTCGATTATGTGAAAAGTCATGACGTGAATTTCCGGAAAAATATCTCATACTAATTTTCAAAGTTTAATACAGAATATGTCGTATCAAGGAACAACTAAATATATTTATTTAAAAAATTTTAGAGCATGAAGGGAAAGTCTTTCAAGCTCAGATATAATAATTATATTTTAAAAAATGTACAAATACCTACATTTTATATTTACACTTCACGATGATAAACGAGAAATTTATGGTAAAACGTTAACTTATTTTTATGTATAAATGATTATAAACTTTAAATAGAAACGGAAAAACTAATTTATAGAGAGTTATAAAGTCCACAAGATTAAATACAAAAACCGCTCAACTCTTTTCATCTCAACGCAATTACAGCAATTAAAATTTCAACGCTGTGTTAAAAAAGCCTGCGAATAAAGAGACGAAACTACTTTCCGTGCGCGGCGTAAAGCGTCGCTTAACGAACAAATTGCATCGATCCGTGAAGGAAGCACGCTTCGTGTTGCAAGCGCGGTTGCATGTGCAGTCTACTAGCGCTTTAAAGTTACGCTTGAAAGGCAACGCGCGTCGCTCAGGATGCTTCAAATTAAATCTCAACCTTGTTAGTATTACGTTAACCGTCGTGCGACTTGGCTCGTCCGCTTTAGCCCAGTTTCCATTGTCCATTGTCGAAAAACTTGAAAGATCCGCCGCGCAAAGCCACTTTAGCCGAGACAAGACATAAGAGAAACGGGAAGGAGAAACGGATTTGCGGAGACCTCCATCCCTCGTCCGCTCTGTCCTTTCGAGTTCACCCTTAATAGATTTTCGCCTCTGCCTTTTGTTGCGAACGGTGGAAAGAGATGATGACCCAACTCCGATCAGCCAACCGCCATCTCCTGTGCTCTTTGCTTCCTCCGTTCGTTCGTTCGTCCGTTCATTCGTTCTGCCGTCGTTCTCTATTTACTCCCCGAGCTCCGTGAATCGTGTTGCGTTAACTAGCTAGCTAACATCGAGACACCGTTCCATTCTGCACTGTCGTCTCCGACCATCCGGTACCAAATAACCGCCTCGCGACTCGCGGAGAAACCTTCGCCCAGCGCATCTCGGAAAATAAACTCATGATTTAAAGTGTCTGAAAAAGAGGTCTTTATTTTGCTCGACGCCCTTATTTCTGCACCGCTCGGGACAACTAAGGCCTGATTAATGGCCGTTAGTTTTATTCGGTCCTAGCCGGCTCTACCGGTCGGACGACGACGTCGCGAGGCTGACCTTTATCTCGCTCGACGCTCAGGGAGGCCGGCCCACCCCGTGCGCCAGTGCCGCTCAACCTATGTATGTAGTAAAGTTGTTTTAATGAAAGAGCCGTGCGTCGCGGCTGCGTTTACGCGCCTACTAAATTGACATGGATTTGCTACGCGGCGCTCATTTATTTCACACGAGCGTTTTTGCATTAGTTTGTTCTTCAAACTATTTAAAATTAATTGGACAATTACTCTTCTGCGCAAGAAGATAAACAAAAAATGATTAACTTTATCAAATTGTCTGATGCATCACGTGTGTTGCTAAAATAATCGGCATCTCTGAAAATTCGCCGGTGAAATGTCGTTGCATTTGTTTTTTAAAAAAAGGAAGAAATCGATATAATGATATTTTAGTATCTTAAGCTTGTAATTTAATTCAATAAGAACTCATTAATGATTCAACGATAAATTGCGACTTGTAAACTTCTTATTGGTGTTAATAATTCAGTCGTAATGTATAAAATTTGAAATGTTAATTTTAATCTCTGCAATTTTTTTCTCTCTTGCAAAATGCAAGGATCCTAATTCTGTAAATTCCATCTTCTCGTGGAGCCTTCGTTAATTGTCTCAACTCGCTGGCACAAGCAGATTCGTACTTTAGTCGACATTCGAATTGGAGCGCAAAGTGCACTGCGGGTGATTGTTTAGATAGAGGGTCGTCTCTTGTCTCGAGAACAATTAAACTACAACGTTCTTATCTTCTCTCTCGAATACGTGACATTTCACGAATAAAAGAGTTTCTAAATGGTTACTTGAAGTGGCTACCAGATTTATATATATATATAATATATATTTCTCTCTTTATTTTCCTTTTTATATTATTTCTCATTCTCTGGTATTTATACATGTATTGTTAAAACTATTTCTGAAGTTTATTTAATAATTTACTTTACTTATTTAAAATTTAACAATACTACTTTGATTCTTAATGCCTTTTAATCAATAGGATCAATATTGATTGACAATCCGGAACTCTTGATCTAAAATCAATTTTTCACGGGAATCAGATACCATCGGATTTTAAATAATTTGATAATTAATTAATTTAAATCTCAAATAATTCGTTAGACCGAGATTAAAATTTCATTACGTTTATATTAGAATATATAATTCGTATCGAGATCTTAAGTTACTAATTAATAACTCGAAAGCAATTGATACTTCGAGGTCTTCCATTGATATTGAAAAATATCTGAATATTACATTCGCCGCGTATCGCAATTACCCTGATGGAGCCAGTGCGATATTACTGTACGGTGTTATCTGTCAATGCTGATTGAGTAACCAAAATGGAGCGCTAAGGCGACCAGACAGTATGTCTACGAGTAGATTTGGCGAGCGTGCGGCGCACTGCTGTACTGGCGGGATATGTAATGCGGGCGTATGCCATAGATGTATTCGCGATATATAAATGGATGCGGGAGGGGTAAAAGCTGGGGGATATAGGCGCTGTTGATACAGCATGAAACGCCACGGACAAAGTGGCTATTACGTTTCCTCGTTATCTATATACGCGTTTCAAGCGCGGTGGGCCAGCGCACCTCCCGTGCGCGCCTACTCGTGCGTATATACTAGGTCAAAAGTACATACACGAGATGTAATGCGACGGGACCAAACGTCTCCCAGCATCTCGGCATATATGCACTTTCCCGTTCTCAGACTTTAACGAGCGCGAGCTCGTTTTGTGTCCTCTTAAAGCAAAACCGCGATCCTTCGCTCGCTCGCCTTGCGTCAAGCTCGTTCNCCTGATTCTTCCGGCGAATCCCTGTTTTTCAAACTAACGACGGTAATCGTCGTAATTTTTTCTGGATTTGGTACTATATTTCGTTGAGCTTTAAAAATCTGGGAGAGCTCTTAGCAAGAGATGACGCTTAATCTTCGCACGCTTGAAATATCATTCCACACGGACGAAAGTTGTGAAAAAAATTTCCAATGTGTGTTACAATGTGAATTAACCTCCGCGAATTTTCGATAAAAAAACGTAAAGGATGCTGGATATTTTGTTTCGGATTTATCTTATAATGTTATCGTTACATCTACACAGAAAAAACATTAATTTCAAATCAACAATATTATTCTCATGTATAAGCAAAAATATAAAATCTTCTTTAAAGATTTTGATAATCTTAAACAGAAATAAAATTTCTTTATTATGTGAGCAAGTTATTGTCTGTTTTTCTGTGTAGGTATATGTTTCGTCGATATTCTATTATTTTAAGATGTAAAGAAACCATAAAAATAACATCGCCAAAGTACGCCAAAGTTAGATAATACATAAATGAGCCCTATCGGCTTTACTTCACAAATATATTATATTAGAAAATATCGTTACTTCCTAAATCGATCCTATTACACATTATTCTGGCAGAAATAATAACGAAAAGTTAGAGAGCGAGGGGCGGGGAAGGCCATTCTCCGGAGCCCATTAAGAATTGGCGCGAGCCTCAAGAACCAAGCAACGGCGCTGACGTTATGGCCGATCGGCGGGCGCCGGTAGTTAATTAAATCAGAATCAACATCGAATTAAATCGAAGCCATACCGTGCTTCGCCGGAATCGTCTCCTATTCCACGTAGCGCCGTTTTCCAGCGCCGTGAAAACTTCAAACGAGAGAGGAAAGATAGAGGGAGACTTGGCGGTGGTTGAGGGAATTGCCAAGACGTGGCTGCGAAGGGAGAGAAGGATAGAGGGAAGAAGATCCGCAGGCACCTACGCTGCATCCGACTGGGTACCTAAGGCACCTCCCCAGGTCTAACCGAATCCAGACACCGCACTTCCCTCGCGCTTCTTCGTTCGCGTCCGTTGCTTCCTTCCTTCCTTCCTTCCTTCCTTCCTTCCTTCCTTCCATTTTCCAAGTTTCCAATGTATAATTCCGAACTTTCCGCCGACAATGGCAGTTCTCCGCAGTTCCGCAACACAATTGATCGCTTCGCCGCGATTCGCCTCCTACTTTATACTCTGTTCCAAGGGGGCTGCGGGATTGAAAGGACTCTAGGACCCGAGGTGCCGCGCGAGCTGAATATAGGTACGTGCTTACGGATCATGCCGAGTCTGTAGCTACGCAGACGAACATCGCGAGGCTGATGATTCCGTCTCTACGTGCGGAATATTTAGCGACATAAAGGATCTGTCAAACGTTGGCATGTGCGCCGGAATGCTCTCGCAGAACTGAACCTGCCAGGATCTTCTGAACTGTTCTTAAAAGATATTCGTAACTTAATAGAGATGCGGCAAAATTTCCTCGCGTATTTCTCAATTAGTTAGGAAGAGCATAATTTATTTGTTCCCTCCGTCCCGCGGATTATTGCACAAGTAACGCTTAATGCCCTCAAGTACGCGAAAAAATTCTGCGAGATACATATTCGTATAACGTATTAAGGTGAATATTATGTAAAACAATCTTGCCACATGCAGACTATGCAATCACGCTAATTAGCCACCACTACACCACTTGAGTTGACTAAGCTAAATAAATCAATTAAATGTAACATGGTTACGTTATTACGGCGGCTCCTGTTAAATATTCTCCAAAGCTCTCGCGCAAAACAGCTCCCCCACAATTAAGCTAGTGCCGGATTCACGTAAGCCGTGTAAATCCGCTATTAACGGCATAGAACAATGTAAATGCCGACGTCGGATGCATCGAAAGCACGCGACCGTACCTCGCTCGACCTCCCTACGCCATTCCGTCTGATGCATTCGCGTTCGTGGAATGACACCAACCCCCTCTATCCTCGACGATCTATCCTCGATCCACAATCGCGATCCAGGCAGGATCCGTCCGCGCGATAACGAGAAAAATGTCATAAATCATGATCGCTCGTGCGAAATCAGTAGCCGGAATAAAGCAGACCGTGGCGGGGAAGGGGAGACAGGGTTGAGGGCGAAAACCACGCGAAGGGGTGGTTCGTGCAACCGTGAAACGTCGTGAATATATTACGCAGCTATCACGGTGTCTCCCGAAGCGCGGCATAACTAGTGTACTGAGATTCTATCTAGATTCCTGACCGGCAGGATTGGTCGGAGAAGGGAACCGAGGGGAGAGGGGGTAGATGAGTATATTAGGCGGGTTGAGTCCTGTTAGAATTCGCCTTGCACCGCCCCTGACGAATGTAGCTTAGACACGCGCGTGTCGGACTTGCCACATCCGAATATTCATTCTTCGTGATAAACGGCTACCTTGACCTTTCGCCATCGACAACGGCGATACTTGTCTGTTGAACTCGGCTATTACACTGTACTTGTACTTAGAATTTGATTGTCGTGCCTGTGCGACAATTGCGTGTCACGTACGCGTGGATTGACCTACCGTTATTATGCCACGTGTGATCCTTGAATGAGATACCCGTCGTAACGTGTCGAATATGTAACACTCGTGTCCATTTCTACCACTGTAGATTAATTTTAATCTCGATTTAACTTACTTTTTCCAAGAATTAGAAAAAGATAAAAAGTAAGTTAAACCGAGATTAAAGTTAATTTATATTGATAAAAATGGACGAAATTTTTCTATTTTCAGGTTTTAGAAGCTAATCATCTATATATAAATATAATATAAATTAACTTTAATCTCGGCTTAACTTACTTTTTATCTTTATATATATATATATATATATATATATATATAATATTAATAGAAATACGAAGCAATAATGTAAAATAATGTCAAACGTTCGCGTGGTAGCCATTTCCGATGCAGTTTTCTACTACAATATGCCATCTATATTTCAAGAAGGAAATAGCTGATTTCTCTCTCTCTTCCTCTCATCTCCTTCTCTCTCTCATAGCATAGATAACTCTTGCTTCATTGGGATTTAGATAAAGTTGAGGAATTGGACGCGGTTATTCAGATTTTACGACAGATTATAACTTCGGGCATGGTAATTAAGTGGTGGTTCTCTTCCGCTCTCGTAAACGTGTTGCCTGGCTAGCCTTTTTGGTGGACCACCATGGAATTTTAAGTGGAATTGGGGGATTGTTTAATTCGCATCGTTGGGGTAGATCTCCCCCGCCGCTCTCGACATTTTAAGCGTTTTCCATAATGCCTACGTGAATTCACCCTCACGTATTAGCATTTTAATTAGAAAACAGATCTCTAATTCGACGTTCCTATGACAATTTAATTGCCAAGCATAATTAATACGAGATCCCCCCCCCCCTCCTCCCATTCTCTCAGACACTAAAACGTGCTTGCTGTAAGTTATTTCCTTAAGGACACATTCTCATGTAACCGTATTAAAAATACAGTCGTCTTTAGAATTTTTTTAAGAGAAAACTATAAAACATACGATTCTAATTTTTTACACATTTATTAATACATATGTCAAGATGTGAAAAAAATTTTTACAGCAATATTTTCATTTAAAAATTCCGAGACATTAATTGAGAGGCATAGCGTTGAAAAAATGAACGGTTAACACGATATCTCAAGAACCAAGAGCCTGAAATAAAAAAAACCAAATTTTTTCTTAAAGTTTATTTGCGTGGCTATCGCGTAGACTAAAATTATTGAAAAATATTGAAAATTTGTAAGTTGACACGTGTTTTTAGAAAGTGAAAGTAAAAAATTTGTTGCATCACTTTCTAAAAACACGTGTCAATTTGCGGATTTTCAATTTGTGTTAACCGTTCATTTTTTCAACGCTATGCCTCTCAATTAATGTCTCGGAATTTTGGAATGAAAATATTGCTGTAAAAATTTTTTTCACATCTTAACATATGTATTAATAAATGTGTAAAAAATTAGAATCGTATGTTTTATAGTTTTCTTTTAAAAAAATTCCAAAGACGGCCTTATTTTTAGTGCGGTTACATGAGAATGCATCCTTAAATGCAATATCGCGGCAGAAGTTATATAGAAATTCTGAAACCCTTTTATTAGCTCTGATAATAAGGACTGATAAAAAGATAATAGTCCATTTTCTTCTATTTACTTATATGATTTTACTTTCAGTAACGGTAATGCAAATAACAGTCGTACTATTATTATATATAAATTTGAAATTACTTTTATAGTTTACGATAAAAAGAAACGTAAATAAATTTCTCTTTCAATATATCCTCTCAGACAAATCGTAATAGAATACACAGTCGTCTCATAATTTTGATAGTTGTAATTTCTACTCATCCTGCGCAATACGAGGCAGCCGAGAAACGCTGCAACTTCCACTTCCTGCACGTCAACCCCTGCTTCTGTCGCAATTCCCAGGAAGCTTTTTATCGTAGAACGGCGCAGAGGCGCTATCGCTGTCCCACGACATACGATCGTAAATTTCTCGCACCAGGCGCAGAAAGGGCGGCGTGACGGGTAGAGGCGAAAACGGAGAAGGGGAGCGAGAGCAAAAGAGCGGGAGAAGGATAACGAGCAAACATCTACACGCACTTATCGCTGGAAGGGCTAACCGCAAAATAACGGGTTGCAAGCTGCGAATAGTTAATGCGAAAAGGGGTGTCGAAAAGCCTGGCGCGATACACCTTGCTCGATTTTTAAGCCGGCGTATCAACCACCGACTTCTCCCAGCCACCATCTCCTCTTTCGTCTCTCTTTCCCACTATCTCGTAATGTAAACGTATCGGACGCACGTTACAACCTGCAATTTTTTTCACGGGAAATGATCAAACGTTGCCGATAAGACTCCGAACTCGCTTGGACGCACACCCTTTTACGGCAAAGGGCGATAGTAATCTCCAAACTCGCGTCTGGGTGCAGCGACACTAACGTAATGCCGCGATAACACCCGCGATATGATAGCTGGTAAGGGTGGATTTTTCATTACTCAACTATGTGTGAGGGTAAAAAGGAGTCTCACTTCCATCTACACTCTTAATTAGTCAATCAAGGTTCGCTTAATCTTTTTTAGAATTCTTTATAAATTATGATATGGAAAAGAAAAGGATTTAGTTAACCGAAATAAACGATAAATCACGTTGAATAAATGTTACTTTAAAATATTGAATTTATAACATTTTGACATCGCTAAAATTTTATCGATGTAAATTTAAAATTATACATAAATTGCATTGGAGAGAGAGAGAGGTCCTTATTATTATTCAAGAAATAAATTGAACGATATTTTCGAAAATATAGATAAAATAATTTTAATCTTATAAATAGTATCATTTCGAAAATAGTCTTGTTTATTACGAATATTATAATAAATGTAATTCAATCAAATATCGGAAATAATATTTTTCAAAAAATACAAATATATTTATAGCGCACTGTTTTTAGAATTTATTGAATATATTTGGACAAAATTGTCTAAGCGCTCTAAAAACATTTTGCATTAAATTGAGTTATCGCGTATCTAAATTATGATTTTGACTATATAATCATGAATACTTTATTACAAACGTTGATGAACTCATTAATAACATGCATTCACTCATAAGATATTGTATACTAATATTATAATTATTTGCTTAATTATTGTACAACAAAATTATATGCTACTTCCAATAATTTACTTATATGTATATATGCGTTTCTCTTATATCAAATAAAATTAAAATATATTATTTTAATTAAATTGATGAAATGTTAAACTGACATTACATTTTTACGAAATTTTAAATTCTAAATTCACGTATCAAAATGTCATGAAAATATTAAATCGTATTAAAATAAAATTAACAATTTAACTATGTATAACAAAAACTTAATTTTTAAATCATTACCTGTTTGAAAAAAATATTTTTAAAGTACATTTACGTTCTATTAAATTCTTTCGGAATACACACTGCAACTATGCATTGCTTTTGCAAGGCTGACTTTTTTACATCGGGATTTTCGATGCGAAGAACGCGAGAATAAAAAAAGAGGACACCCTTTGCCGTCTGTTTACCCGGTCGTCTAGGCCGTCCGCAATAAGGGAATCAGTAGAAACGTGGAATTCGTTTCGGCAGGCGGAGCTAGTTTCTCGAGCGGCGCGGAAAACATCGAAGGAAATTCGAAGAAAAAGGAGAACAGACGGGAGAGGTAGAGGCAGGCCGCGATCGGGGGCGAGAGTGACTGAGGCGAGAGTGAAGCATTGGAAGATGGATAGACAGAATAAAGGGGAGAGCCGAGAAGACGAAAAGAAGACGGCTTGGGGATGGGCGAATGGGCTTCTCGCGAAATGAGAAGAGACTTTATCCATCGCGGATAGATACCGAGGGAAAAAGTAACCCACCACACCGCCCGACGTAGGAGAGAGAGCTTTCGGGGAACCGGAGCCGCCAAAGCTTTCTGCTTTCTCTTCGCGATCGCGGTCGATTTTAATCGCGTTCATTGTGTCGAGAGACCCCCGCGTCGATTTCCCTCACAATTGTGACAGGTTGCGGAATTTGCATATAAATGTAGAATTCCATACCAATCATCAATTATACTTAGTTTCGATATATATTTTTTTTTTATTTTATGTACATATATTATAAATTTTATAACACACATATGTGTGCTTTTAGAGGTTTAAAAAGAAAAACATAGAAAATTAACTAAATCATTGGACATTAATAGAATCGATTGCTGATGAAAACAGAAAAGCGTTAAAATAAATAACAACATAAAAAAGATACAAAGATATTTATTTTACTTTTTGTCTTGTACAATTAACAATAGTAATCGATTCAGGCTAAAATGGAACAAAAATTTTCAAGTATCAATAACGGTGGTCTCCACAGAAAGTGTATCACTCGGAAATTCTTGGAAATGTTTGCGCGATATTATTGCTAACTTTGCAGTGAAGATGATCGTCGACCTCGAGGGAAGCGTTTGACGAAAGTGGGTTAACAATTCTTAAGTGCTTTCAGGTGGCTTCTGATAATAGAGATAGACTAATATTATCCAGGAGGCATTAGCCTATCAGTCTCCAAGGAAGTCCCGCGTATCCCTTAGGGAATTATAGTGCAGGCTTCGCTATAGCGCCTTCTAAGATAAAGCTATTGTTTAGATAGCTTAGAGAAAAACTCCCGGGGTTAGCTTGCCAGTTATATCGTCAGAAAGCACTTCTCTGTGTGTATGCATGTACATAACCATCACGCGCACGAGTGTGTATGTGTGTGTATGATTTGAAGTGGATGCACCTTAATAGCCAAGGAACGCCCTGTCTCGACAAGAACGCCTACTAGTTGACTAACACGACTCTGTATGTCGATATCTTCGGGAATTCGGACAAAAACACACCGCCATGCAACATCCTGACACGATAAATAAATGTTGTACTCGTGTAATCATCTCGCGCACACAACTAGTTAGCGGATGTGACATTTGTGACGCTACTGACTCGATGTACAATATCTTTGTGTGAAGCTGACAGATTATTTTAGAAGCAAGTAAAAGTTATCAAATTAGACTACAAAATTTATCAATAATCACGTAGCAGCTGTTATACATATTATATAAAAATATTGATATCTTCATTAGAAGATGTACGTACGTATATAAACAAACTAAAATCGCTTATTTGTGTGAATAATAGAACGAATAGAGGTTTCGCAAAGTCGCGACTCTTACTGCATTATAGATCGTAATTAGATCTAATTCTAATGTAGGTCGCTATCGTACCTGTGTTCATTCAATATGTATTCAATTGTCGCACTATAACATGAACATTACATCGCTGTCGCGCGCGCAGTTCTAAAGAGCGATCTAACGACCGAGCCATTCGCTCGACCGCTTATCGGATAATGAAAAAGTAATTAGTGCCCTTCGCATAGGCAGTCACGAAGGATCGTTATCTCGCACGGTACAAATTTCGTACGTAACGGCTGCTATTTATCAGGATTCGCGTGTGTGTGTATGTGTGTGTGTGCTAGAAAAAGAAAACGAGGAGAAAATGCAACATGTCCGATATATGGTCGGTGTCGGTAAAGAAATGTATCTGCCCGAAGGTGGAATTTTCTAACTTCTCCTTCGCTGGCCGCGACACGAACCTCACTTTCCCAGGACTTTGTTTTTCCGGGGATCGTGGCGAGTTTGCCCCCTCGAAGAACGGAGAATGGAAAGTTAGTCTTTCGTAGCGATTTTTCCAAGTTTCCTTGGGGGATCACATTACTAGATTAAGCCGGGCTCTTTTCAGCGATCTTCTTTGACCCGCTTGTCGGGTCTGTTGCCTCGTTTTCCCTCGCCGGAACGCTTTTCCCGCGCCCTCGAGTCGGTAGATAGGGGAGAGGAGAAAAAAAAAAGACACAAAGCGACGCTTGCCTTCCCATTTCGACGCCTGGGTACCTGTCCTTCGTGTCTTTCTCTGTTTGCCGTTTCTTTTTCACGCGGACGGACAGAGGAAGAGGATAAGAAACTAGACGGAAGAAGATAAGGCGAAACTGGAGCGCGCAACTTCTGTCTTGAACGCCTGTCCGGATCTAGGAAAGGTACAGGTCGAGAGAAATCAGACGTTCGTTCCAAAGCAGTGCTTGAAACATTTATCTAGAGATTCACGGCGAACCCAAGCGCGACTTCTAAAAGTCTCGTTGCACTTTTAAGACTGGTTAAGACTGACATTTCACCGATCTTTAAGCAGGTTTAATCATTATAGTTTTTTGATCGATCAAGCATCAGAAATTGATAGCCAGTTAAGCTTGAAAAGAAATTGTGTACATTTCTTCATCACTGAGTCTCTAAGTTACTTATGTTAATTTGCCAATTAATTAATCCATTTAATTCAGGCATACTTTTCTCGTGGATTAGTGAAACGTTTATCGCATAACGTTGAATTTCTAACGTTATAAAAACAGAGATAAAGAAAGATGGTCTATCAAAGAAATGAGATATATGCAATGAGGTTACACTTAATGAAGATCTCTAAGATTAAAATTAAGAATTCTAATCTTCTAGTAAATCTTTTTGTTCACGAAAGGCTTACCCAAAACGTCAGGACATTTATCATGCTGTCTAAGAAGCGAAAATAAAGCTGCTTCCGACTACCTGCATTTATCGTCCTATTCTCTCGGCCCAACGGCCGAGATGTTTCACGCTAGAAAAATCTCCTAACTTATCCGAAATCTCGGCCTTCCATGAATCCAGACGACACGAGCAACAAAAGCGCGCACCAAGATAACGCTCCGGCTACTCTAAGAATACGCGAGGGACTCTGGCTTAGGCCTAATCAAATTGTAAATTCGCTAAAAATGCAAATTCGCCGAATCGGACGTCTATCTGAGAGCGACGAGCGCGCACGCAACTCGCTTTATTTTTCTCTTTTTTTTTTTACGTACCAAAGCGGAGCATCTACTGCTCATTTGCATACACGCTCCGAATGGCAAACGATTTCTCTACGTCCTCTATGTGCTCGTTTCCTATATATCTCTTCTGCGTCTATCTATCTCGGTGACGATTAATTATCGGGAACTCGTGATCTTTTATAATACCTGATTGGATGAATCAGATAATCGTGACATCGTTAAACACAATAGAAAAAATACGAAATAAAAATATATTTAACGTCTTGCAGTGTTAAATTGCCGCTATTCGTCATAATTTGTCGCAGTTTGTTTAATTCGGATCTGGAAAAATATTTTTCTTCTTAATATCGTGAGAGTGAGAATATCTGTGAAATTATAATCAACTTCACAGATTTAAAACATAATGTGAAGGACATGAATGAATATACATAAACATTCCTCTTCGTTCTTATTTTAAGTGCATTCTTCATTTCGTCTATGGAACCGTTCAGTCTCGTCGTTTGCCGCAAATCGCAGCGAAAATGAACCGCGAACACGATGGAGATTGCGCGACTCCGATGAAATATTGACGCGTCCCGGGGATTTATATCGTAGATTGTAGCGCAGAACAGACAGGCCGCAATAGTCGGATAAATTAACAGCACGTTGGACGCTACTAAATATAAAAGAGAAGCGCGACTGTGTATTTCTAGTCCACGCGAAACTCAGCGTTACGACTCGGTGGGGTCGGTTGACCCTTCAGCCGTGATTAAGGGCTTCGATTTATCGAATGTGTGCGTCCCGACATTCCATGGCATACGAGCACGAGCAGGGCGGCACAGAATGGACGTGGTGAACAAGGTGGAGTCGCGCACCCTCCCATAGTCTGACTGATACCTTATTTATTTCCTCGATCCCGCTGTAATATTCATCGCATAGGAATTGATTTGGAATTAGATATCCTCTTAGACCTCACTCGAGTTTCCAGGCTGCTCTCGAGGGTAAGCAAAGTCCTCGGCGAAAGAAATTGCTTCTTCAAGTAGTCATCCGCCATCTTCAAGTAATCATATTCCATGAACGGTATTTCTTAGCTATAATTTTCTTATGCTTGTTAATGTTGGCATAAATGGAACGTAATAAGATATACTGTATTTCGAAGTACTGAAGAGTCTCACGATAAAGTCACAAAAGTAATTAGTGACTCTGTGAGTAATCCATTTCTAATACAAAAACAGTATTTTGTCATCGAGATAATTAGATAATACGCTCTCCCTTCGTATATCTAAGGAAATTGAAATTTATACAATAACAAAGAAAAATGAACCATGAGAATCAAATGTGATTAGTGGTGCGTGAATTAACGTTGTGTAACATTTAAAAATTTAATATCGAGAGTCTTTAATTAATTAATTATTTATTGGAATTTATATCTTCAGAATTCTGATAACAGAGAAATAACTCTCTTTTAATGAGATAACTCATTAAAAGTAATTTTCATTAGTTTTCTAAAAGTGTTGGACAAGTAAGATGGGAAAAATGAAAATATATCTCTCTCTCTCTCTCTCTCTCTCTCTCTCTCTCTCTCTCTCTCTCTCTCTCTCTCTCTCTCTCGCTTATTGTTTTCTCTTTTATTTTATGTAATGATTATTTCAAGATTAATGAAAAGTAAAATAATGATGTGGTACGGACACTCGCTTTCCGGGTCGCTGCATATTAGCAAAATCAACCGTCGATGAACACGCAATACGCGTCACCCTTCGATTGCCGGGTCTCCAGTGCCTGACAATTTAGCCAAAAGTTCCGTCGTCGAAAAGGGTGAAGGGGCCAGGAAGGGGTGCACCCAGGCACGTAACGAAGGGACGTGCGGCGGCATGGTCAGCGACCCTCGTCGCGGAGGGTAGGGTCCGAGATTTCTCTTGATAGGACGAGGCATTTTGTCAAGCGGCTAAAGTAATCCGAGCCACGCAGCCGATGGGTGGTGGTTTCCGTGGGCGGACGAACACACACCAAGTCGGAGCTGAGGTCGAAAAGGAGAGGGAGAGAATTTTCGTCGGGAAGCTCGCGTGCCGGAGCGGAGCGTGGCGTGCGCGCTCCGTCGACGTACGGCGTTCCTTTTCGGATCGGTCGATGGCGATGGCGATGGCGATGCCTTGCACACAACGAGCCGACGGACAGAGTCGGCCGACGTCGGTTGGCGTGATTTCGAGCTCCGTAGAGACCACGCCGGATATGAACCTAACTTTACCGGAGAGAGAACGCGCGGCACGTCGATGGCCTCGGTGCGCCGCGCACGGCTGGCTTCGATCAAAGTCGAACGAACCGAAAAGCGACGAGCTGGCGGACGCATCGCCGTGAAAGCCGAAGCTCGCTGCTCGTTCACCATCCTCGCGTCGGCGCCGCACGGCACAAAAGAGTGTTAATTGTGAACGGAAAAGTTGCACGTGGAGAGTCCCTCTGACGCGGCATCGTCGGTTCGCTTCCTGAAAGGAGAATCAAAACTCCATTAATGAATCAACCCCTCGGCATTTCGAAAGCCTTTCACGATCTTACATCGCACGCAAGGGAGCTCGCGCGCCAACCCCGCTCGGCAATCGATCACACGTGCGAAATGCTAGTCCTGGGAACATCAACATCAGTAACGCGCTGCGGTTATGAGGCTGTTAATGGGAAAGCCCGCGCGGACAGAAAGATTAGTCTTGGATCTATATATATATATATATATATATATATATATATATATATATATATATATATTACTTGGCATATATTATTTATATTTGCAGTTTACAAGTAAAAAAACAATACCGCAGCTGAAATAAATAATTTCAATTAAAATGTATTCGAAGACTCGGTGCATTGCGAATATAGTAGTAGATGTACTAATAAAGATGCCGTCATAAAGCGTCTTTCTACACATATACCGACGGGTTCCAGGGTTAGTGGTAAATGTTTCATAACTCGCTCGCTCTCGCCATCGACGCGATCACGAGAAACGTAAATAACGTCGTCCTACGTACGTGGTTATTTCGAGAGGAAGAAGTTGGAGAGCCGCGTCATTCCACGGCGGAAGGTTCTCTACGTCGAGTTTTTGATTAGGTATGTCTCTTTACGCGGGTACCACCGACGTCGATAAGTACCACTTTCAAGTAACTTTCCCCAGCCTCCTTCGTCGAGCCTTGCCTATACTTGGCCGTGCGCCTTCTCTCTCCCCCCTTTCCCTGTCGCTAACTATCCGGCCGACTATCCGTCCGTTTCCCTCACCCACGAAGCGAAACCACGAACTTTCTGGTGCCCGCTCATCCCGCTCGGTTCCGCCGTCGCGGATGCCGACTAACGAGCGACGTTAGACAGGATGCAATTAGCAGAAGTCCTCTTTTGAGACTGGGTACATGTCTCTCTTCTTTCCCGTGCCGCGTCAGCGGAGCGCCGCGGCGTAGAGGAAAAAGCTAGTACATCCCCAATTGAAAGTCACTTCGGCGCTCGCCTAATTTATTTCTTTCTCCTCCTTGTCCGAATGCAAATGGTGGCGTCGCATCGTCCTGAACTTTTTCCAACACCCGGCCTCTCTGTCCACGTTCCTCTGGCACGGTCCCTTCGGAATTTGTTCGTTCCCACCCCCATGTTTCCTGCGCCTTTCTCTCTCTCTCTCTCTTTCTCTCTCGCATCAGTATTCCTCTCATTTGTCTCGCACTGATTGTCTGGGAAACGTAATGGCGCAATCTTCTGAGCCGTCGAACGAGAAGCCGCAGAACAGTGGCACCGGGCGCCCTACTTGAACCGTTTGCCAAGTCACGTATTACACTTCGAGCGACGAACTGTGTACGTCAAACGGCTAATCAATTTCTTTTCGTACCGCAATCCTTGCGGCAATTAAGTCTCGATAGATAAAAGCGCGGATGTATCTACTGCTCCGTCGCTCGTCGGGAAAAATGTTCGATCTGTCTGCCATTCTCTCCGCTATAGACAATGGATTCTCACGCCATTCAGAATACGAAAGCTCGACGGATAGCTCGACGGGCATTTTTGGTGCACGAAGCGTTTTGTTGTTAACGTGTGCTCTGACAATGAGATTATATATATGCATATATATATATGTGTGTGTGTGTGTGTGTGTGTGTGTGTGTGTGTGTGTGTGTGTGTGTGTGTGTGTGTGTGTGTGTGTGTGTGTGTGT